>JADDOH010015123.1:0-55806 GCA_016648135.1 Agrypnia vestita
TATTTATTTATTTAATGTTTATGGAAGACCAACAGCACAAAAAAAAAAGCATAGAAAACATTGATACAATATAGATGGCCAATTACAGGTCTCCACATTTAGAAATATGTCAGTAATGATAAATATTTATGAATGACTAAGGCATATTAAAATTATATAGAAAGAAAGAATAAAAAATTTAAACAAAAGACAAAGAAACTTAATTATTACGTGGAAAAAAATTCAGCACTCAAAATTTTTCTTAATCTTGTGTGGCTGCACTCGAACAGATCAATATCCACTAATCTTATCAGTTTATTGAATGCATCGCATACCCTCAAGAAATATGAATTCCGACGATAGTTGGATGAGGTAAAATCAATGTGAAAGACTGGGTTGTGTCTACGAGATCTACAGGGAACATGGAATTTTAGTCTATTTAATAGTTCAGGACAGTCGACGTTGCCTGATACAATTTTTAGTAGGTACATCAAATCACCTATTTCCCGACGTCTGTATAAAGGTAGGATGTGATATTTTTTGCATGAACTGTCATAATCGTCAGAAACGCAATTGAATTTAAAGTTGAGAAAGCGAATAAATTTTTTTTGAATTTGTTCCAAGCGATTTACATAGATCATATACTGGGGGTTCCATACTTGCGTTGCATACTCGAGTTTGCTTCTGACAAAAGTGCAGTAAAGTACTTTCAATGTCTTTACACACTTAAAATCTTTAGACATTCTCATGATAAAACCTAAAGCCCTATAAGCCTTACTTATAATAGAATCGATATGTTCATCGTATAATAATTTTCTATCATTGATCACCCCTAAATCTCTGATTGACGTAGCTGTTTCTAATTGTTCTCCTTTTAGTATATAGTTAAATGGTATTATTTTCTTTTTGCGTGTGAAAATTACACAAGAACATTTTGAGGGATTCAAATTAAGTTTATTTAATTTACAATAATTATCTAACCGTAGCAAATCATCTTGTAGATTGAACGAATCGTAAATACTAGAAATTGGTTTAAAAATTTTCATATCGTCAGCAAAAATTAGAGTGACGAAAGCAATCGTGAATATCGGAAATGAAGATTATAAACAACAATGGCCCCAGCAGTGATCCCTGAGGTACTCCGCTGGGAACTACAACCCAACTCGACATGTAATTGCTTACTACCACAGCCTGAGTTCTATTATCGATGTAGGATGCAAACCATCTTAGGGCCGGTTGTTTCAAGTTGGATTAAAGTAAGCGTTCTTTTAAAGCATAGATTTTTACGTTCTCCACCAATCAGACGATCCGTTTTCGTAAAAATCTATGCTTTAGTCGACCGCTTACTTTGATCGAATTTGAAACAACCGGGCCTTAGCAAGTCACCACGTATTCCGGCCAAGAAAAGCTTATTAATCAACAGATGATGATCTATTCTATCAAACGCTTTACTATAATCAGTATAGATCACATCTGTTTGAAGTCCTTTATCCATTTTATCAGTTAGAAAGTCATTAAAGAGGATTAGATTGGAGACGGTTGATTTCCCTTTGATGAATCCGTGTTGATCTGGATGAAAGGAGTGATGAAGAGCTGCATAGACTTGATCGTATATAACCTTCTCGAAAACTTTAGCAATTGTGCACAATTTAGAAACAGGTCTATAATTTGCGACGTCTGATTTCGAGCCTTTTTTATGAATCGGCGTAATAAATGCCGATTTCCAGATATCTGGCACAAATCCATCCTTAATAGAATTTTTAAATAAAATTGTTAGAGGTACAGCAATTATATCAGCACATTTAATTAAATATATTGGTGGTATTTGATCAGGTCCAGCAGATTTATTTATATCAAGATGCTTTAATTGATTTATTATGTTCGATTTACTGACTTCTATTGATGAAATGAAACAATCGGTGATTGGTTCGTAATTGGACAGAGAATTCGTATTTTGAGTACTTGAAGAGGGATTAGAAAACGTAGAATAAAAATAATCGGAAAAATAGTTACATATGTCGGATCCTGATGTGGCAGTATTGAGACCGTATGTCATATTACTTGGCAGGTTGAATGATTTAGATTTTGATTTAATAAATGACCAGAACGTTTTGGGGTTACGTACTACAGACTCCTCTATTTTAGAGATGTAATTCAAGTAACATTCGTTTTCCAATGACTTGGCTCTATCGCGTAAAATATTAAAAAATAATTCGTCAGATTTATTGCCATAAATTTTAAATTTACGAAAGTACTTGAATTTTTCTCTGATAATTTTTTTGAGTACCGCAGTGTACCAAGGAGGGAAATTATCAAAATTTCCCGTCTTGCATGGTACGCATTTGTCGCGAATAGTGTAAAGTACCTGGTAAAATGATCTCAATGCTTGCTCAACGGGCTTATCCGCTAGCAATAAATCCCAATCAATCTTGTTTAGTTCATTATTAATAACCTCAAAGTTAGCACGATGATAACAATATTTCGTTCGAGGTGCTGGTTTCAGTGAATGGAAGTCAATAAAATTAGCCGTTATTGTCAATGGTTTGTGGTGGGGATCCACAGATACTAATGGGTCAAGACATTCTGAAACTCCGACCAATTCGTTGCAAAGAACCAGGTCCAAAATCCGCCTATTGTCGTTATATACCCCATTGAATTGATGGAGATCAAACATATTGCTAAAATTGATAAATTCACACTCGTCATTTGTGTGGTAATTGGTAGGTGAGAAGTAACAGGAGGAGGTATCGAAATTCCATTGGATTTTGCTCAAATTCAAATCGCCTAAGATTAAAATATGATCATTGTGATTGGATGTTAAGATATTGCTTACTTTTTCTACAAAATTATTCAATTGTTTAGAAAAACAATATCCTTGATTTTGTGCACATAAATAAAGAACACACACATGCAATTTTTTAGAAGTACGGGTATTCGAGTTATTCAGGTGGATAGTAATCCATATATCTTCAGCTGAAGAGGACCGAGATGGTTGCGGATAAACATTTAGATTAATCCGTGACGCAATTAAGACACCTCCACCGTATTTTTGATTAGTTTCTTCGTAATTACGGTCGCGTCGCCAAACCAAATAACGACTATCAAACAATTCAGCGTCGCTTATGCTATCTGTTAACCACGTTTCAGTTAAGCACACTAGATCATAATTAGCCATAGAAATATTGCGATAAAAGTCACTTGATTTGGTTCGTAGACCTCTCACGTTCTGATAATAAGCGGTAAACCTATTAGATGTCGACATCTATTAATTAAAAATGAAAGATAACGACATAAAAATTCGAATAACTATCAATGAGAATAAATAAAGTACACAATTGATATTGGGCATGCGAGGCATTCAACTTTGTTAATGAGATATGAGTATTGAACTGAAGAAACAAATTTCGTAAATTTGACAAGTGCAGGTATATTCAAATATAGCTCGTTCGTTTTTAATTAATGAAACAGCCATAAATAATGTGGAGCTAGTGAGATGAATATAATAGAGTTAGAAAAATAGAAAAGACTGTTTGATGTAATCACTGATCTTTTCAAGGTGCATTTACCGAGCTTCAATGACAAGTGCAACGCCAGTATAAGATATGTGAAATCGTAAATATGCCAGTTAATAAGGAGATAGACAATAAAAAGTATATTAAATATGGACAATCTAGAGAAAGTAATAAGAAAAATGAGAGACATGGAGATAATAATAAAATAGTAAAAAGAAACGAGATAATAATAAATTGCTATCGAGATTGTGTAGAAAGGTAATATGAGAATGTCAAACGTTGCAGTAGTGGAAACGTAGTAGTAATATAGTCACAGTTTGTCCAGGTCCTGTTCGTTCCGAATGGTGACAATTTTAGCGGTATCTGTAGATCTTGCGAGGATGAGGCCGTCTTTGACCCATACATACTTGTACTTTTTTACGGCTGCTCGTTCGCGTACTTCCCGATAGAGGATTTTATTTTGTAGAGTGAGGTGCTCGTTAATGAAGATCCGTTGGTCTTGGTTGCCTAATCCGAGGCGATGTAATGTGAGATGGCTTCGAGATTGGCGCGCATGAGCAATGACTTCATTGCGCATAATCTTGGATGACAGCTTCACTATGATGTTTTTAGGACGAGTTGAGTTCACTCGATGGGGGACACGGACTACATCTAGGATATCCCGTTTAGAAATGGGAAAGTTTATTGCACTGCCCACATCTTCGATTATTTTCATTAGGTTTTCATTCCGCTTCTCCGGTATCATCTGAATCTCTAGGTTGCAGTTGCGATTCACTTGCTCTATATTATTTAGTTGTGTAGTGATTACTTTAGAGGTATCTTGCAAGCGCTCGATGTCCGAGGTCAGTTTTTTTATTGTAATGAAATTTTCCTTTGATTCTTTTAAAAGTTCCTCATAACTTTCGGCGAAAAAATTTAGTGATTTTTGGATGTCCTCAACGGTTGACAGCTTTTCTTTTATTGACATGAGTTCCACGGACACTTTCGTTTCGATCATAATAGATATTTCTTTTTTTAGGTTGGCAAAAAAATTAGTTGTAAACTCATCTAATTTTATTTGCAATAAACCGTCAATATCTTTGATGCTGACGCAATGTGTATGGGCACTTTTATTTATCGGCGCGTTGGTTTTATCACTTGGCAGCACTGTTTCTGGGCTCTTGGATGTACCTTGTCCGCCGCTAGATGTCGCTGTATTGCACTTGTTTACCTTACATGAATGACATTTCCAAACGGTTTTGTTTTGTTTGTTCATTTTTCTGAATTTGGTTTCTGTTAATCCCGCACAATTAAAGTGGTAATAAAAAAGGCATTGAGAGCAAAGGATTTCATCTCCTGCGTGACAAGCCTCTTTACAGCTGTGACAGTGCATACTGGATGTGAAAAAACGAGGTATGTAAGACAAAAAATTAAGACAAGGATATAATTTTACTTGTACCTTGATTGAGAATTCTTGATAAGCAAACTTCTTGTGTTTTTACTATTTTTTATTATTTTTCAACACTTTACTGAATATCGAGAGTTGATAATTTCGTTTGCACACGTTGTATTTACAAATTTTAAGGAGAAGAATATTTATATTACTGTAGGTAATAGTACCATAGACTAGAATGTAGATAATGTTCAAATAGTATGCCCATCTAGAATCCGGATTAGTATCAATCTTATCAACTTAATGGCTGATGGCTCCATTAATTAAAAATCTGTGAAACATTTTTTACGGCCACCTTTCAAGCGACGAATGATTTTTTATTTTGATAGCTGTTTAATATGGGCAGGTTTGTGTTTGTTTGTAAATATAGAAATAGAAATAATCAGAAAATAATTCAAAAAAAAATCCTACACGTAAAATTGGACATGTTTAACCTTCCTGCGGTCGCGCGCGGTCCGCAGCGAACTTATTTTTGTAATTTTACGCAAATTTAGAACAATATATGGTTGCGCTTCCGTTATATTGACGAGGGGGTGGGGGGTAAAGTACTGCCCCTCAGTATCTGTGTTTGCGGTCCCAGATTCCACGAGCGACTGGTCGTGTACTAGAAAATTCCTTGGAAGATATTGAAGACTGGGTGAGTATTTGTATCTAATTATTTAAAAAAATAGTTTATTTTACCTAAAATTGTTTTGTATGTATATTTATTTATATGTTAGACTATTTTTTGTATACAGAGAATGAAGATGAAGAATGGAAATGAAGACTATGATGATGTGTCAGACGAAGAGGACAATCCGATTCTAAACTCGGCAGCACAGGAAGAGTGTGTTTAATCGGACAGTGAACTTATTGGCAGCGACGATGATAACGTGCCTTTGTCATCATATTCTCAATTTGCAAAAATGACATAAAAAAATATTATATGAGTTTAGAGTTCCTATAACATGGTGCCATTGATGATCAGGTTGCTCTATATCTATAATAATTATACAAATCGTATTAATGAATAAAGCTAGAATTTTCATTATTTTGTTTTGTTATTATATTGATTTATAATTTTGTTTTGTGTCACATGAGTAAAAATTTGAGTTTTCATAGATTGTTTAACTATTAAGCACAAATTAAAAAAATAAGAAATGTTTTCTTGAAACTTGTCAGATGGTGTCTATACTTTTTAATCATCACGTGTAATCTGATTATTATATTTACTGTTAGTTTCCCATGAATAAATAAAATAAAATACAATGTCATGAAATATTCATTCGTCTTCTCAGACCAGACACGTAAAGTTGCGGAATTACAGAACGCGCGCGACTGTTTAGGTTCGGCGCAAGGGTGCGACCACTGGTTAAGCATACTCCTAAAGAGTTTCTGCGGCCTTTTGAGACTTCTGACAAAAAACGTATCCACCGCTATATGCCAGACACTAATGAACTGTCAAAACAGTGAGCTTGAGCTTGACCTGGCGAACCTGATCCAAAAGATCCATCGGCTGGAAAAGTCAAAGCGATCGATTTTCGAGATTCGCGAGGCATCATCTTTATCGACTATTCAGAAAAAGGAAGCGGAATCACGGGGCAGTATTCTATTTACTGGGCTAATTCTGAATTGATGCTGGTGACGCTGAATCACTCGAGATAACGGCGAAGAAAAATTTATCTTCCACCATAAGAACGCACCAGCCTACTTGTCCGCAGCTGCCACAGCAAACTGCTCTGAGTATTAATTGAAGCCACACCCACCCTACTCTCCAGGCGATTTATTTTCATTTTTAAAGACGAAAAATGTTTTGACGGCAAGTGTTTGACATCAAACAAGAAAGTTATCAACAAAAAAGAGGCCTTTTTGCTATATTTTTTGTATTGCTTAAGAATATCGTTGAACTAAATGTATCAAGCTAGAACGAGACTAATTGAGAAATAAATAATTAAAATGTTTCTTTCACTGTCGCGGGTAGTAGTCCGTTCACTTTAGGAAAGCCACTTGGTTTTAAAATCTAATAATTAATTTTAATAACGATTGTTGTCTGTTCTCACCTAAATTTATATAAAATTGATTTAAGTATGTGGTCACTGTATCACGATCTTGCAGTCACCGTATCTTTGAGTAAAAAATATTAAACAAAGAAACGACCGCTCCGCATGACTGCCAGTGTGATACTGAATTGGCCAATGGATAAGCTTTAAAAAAGGAATACAACTCCACAATTTACATGTTACAGACGGTATCATTCACACTAATGCAAGTGGCTTTCATTAAGTGAACGGACCCTACGTATCATACGGCCCTCGTTCTCTAGTATAATAGGGGTGTTACGCTTGATCTTTTTGAAATTTTCTTTACATATTGTTTATTTTTATAATACTTTAAATTCATTTCAAATTATTTGTTAAATCCCAGGAAACTGCACTGATCTATTTATTAAAAGAACTGTTTATACACATTATATTTATGATAAATAAAATGTTTCCTTATACAAATAAAAAAAGATTTACTCGTGGACACCACACACCGTACTGAGTATCCACCATATTCCACCCGCCCCATAATACTAGAACAAGTAACTCTGCAGGATCTAGAGGTGGGAATGCGCAGTGTAAGGTGACACGGGAAGTGCTGGCACGCTCTGCAACTAGAAAATAAAGTCTCGAAAACCCAACTATTGCGATGAATGGTTACACATTTTAAAGATTTTCTTGGTGGAACCTCGGTACTTCTTTCTTCTATATAATCTATATAGTCATTTAAATAGAAAATACGTAAATCTTCAACACGTAAACTTCCGCATTATGTACAGATCGAATTTATGATATTAATATTCAGATAGATAGGTGCTCGGTTTGCCATTTTTACAATGTAGTTCGGATTTCTGCGGTCATTAGAGAATAAAAATAACCGCAGACAGAGTGTAGCGAGAAGCTATTGTTAAATATTCCTTTTTGTTTAATTTTTTTAATTAGTAAGATGCCTAGTAAGTAAGCCTTGTGATCTGGTGGTCGGTGGTTCGAGCCCCATTCTAGACACTAACAAATAGGTCCTATTTTCATAGCGAAGGCGCTTAGCTTAGTTTGAAAATAGTAAGAATATTGATGCGACATGTATTTCGTGTTCGCATCTCTATTTAAAAAAAACTTACGACTGTTGAACGACGATTTACTTCTGTACTTTACGGTCGGAATCGCCACCACCGAGCGCGGGTAGGACAGAGCAGAAGAAAGAATCCCTTCCTCGATCTCCGTCGATAAAGCGCATGGTCTAGACACTCGAAATGTCTTCACAATATTCAGGTATTCACACAGTTGAAAAACGGATTATCAAAATCGGACACCTCTGACGGAAGTTATTCCGGTTTGTGTGTTTACATGAGCATTTGTATGGAAAAAACCCAGCCCAGTATGTCGCTCATAAGCGGCGGCTGGTTTTGTGTTGGTGGTGTCAGACTTATGTTTCCATATTAATGTGATTGTGATTCACTCATTAATAATGTATTTGAAAAAGTATTTAGATTTTTCCTTGCCATAAAAAATGTATGTTTTTTACCAATGATCTGTTGGCAATCTGTTATGCCATACAGTCAATCATTTATTGTGTCATCTGTAGACAACTTTTTATGTCTTACAGAGTGTGTGCATGTGTGTGACTCTACTACTTATCTTTTATAAGTGTTGAGACAACTTTAATGTTGCTTATCTGGCAAATATGATGATAATAGGGTACAAAATGCGCCTTGTGCGCAAATAAAAACATCTCCCGCCCGCTCTTTTTATTAAAACAATGAAAATGCGGTATTTTATTACATAGAATTATGATTCAGGTCCATCTGAAATCAAAAAACCATTAATTTCCATCATATTAGAGAGCTCTGAAATGTTAAAAAATCTGAACATTAATATTTTCATATAATATTTTCAGTAAAAACATACACATTTCAGATCATGCACTCTAACGCATTTCCATTGTCATCAGCGGGATGCGTTCTCATGGAGCTGAGGCTCCGCATTCGCTCATCCCCTCTCCCGGGTGCCGCCGCCTGACGCCGAGACACGTATAAGGACAACCACCGCGGCCGAGAACTCGCGCGCTGTCCTCGGCACGGTACCCATCCCCAACCGGGTCACGGCGATCGGCGTTGGCCCTGAAAGGGGCCTTTGCTCTGTTTCATTCACATCAGAAATTTCTATCATTTATATGACGTGATTACGTCAACCACAGAGCTCGAAAGTTCGGTTGCCTGACGGTAGGCGCAGGCAATGTCCTGTCCGTAACAATACCTATACATCATCTGTAACGGCCACATGGAGGGCGGGATCTACTTTTTGTTTAAATAATCCAAAGGAAGCAACTGCTCACTATTGCGCTGGTCGGCCCTCCTGGAGCACTCCTGCTTGATGTCAGGATGTGATATGTCAATTTCAGTGTAGGGCACTCCTTCACCACCATTCTCGGCTGCAGACCCCTCATCTGCGTGTGCACATCACCTCCCTGCGCACTTCCCCAGCCCTCATTGCTGGAACCTCCTTCTGGAATCAAAAACAATAATCCGGTTCAACTAAGCCGAAGAGTTGCCTGTCTCCTGGGCTCGGCTCCGTGTCACCGCGAGCTGTAGTTGCACCAAGCAGGTCACAGCTCCTTATTGCGCCGTACTTCTGTGTATTGCTCTCCTACTAGAGCAACAAAAGTGTCACTTTTTTTTTCTGCATGGTTGTATTGTTATAATATTTATTACACAATTGATTTATTCATAGTTCCTCTCCATTTAAAAGCCTTCTTTCTTATATACTCATTTACATAATATTTATAGCTGCCTGCCAGTAGGTAACTCTGCATACTTATAATTATGCGTATTCTTGATGAAAGCATAATAATAAATTCATTAATTATGATACAATTTGACAATGCATAACAAGACATATAGCTAAGGAACAAATAAGCCAAATCCAAAACAAACTAATAAAGTGTAGGCCCCTCACCAAGCACATGAGCAAGTCTTATTTTTGGAGAGGCAAAGCAATAAAATAAAATGTATCTAAGTAGATTGTAATAGACAAATGTATGATTTAAATGTAGTTTTAATATTAAATAAAAAAAATAATAATAAAAAAAAATTAATCAATAAAAACACCAAAATTAATGAGCTAAATTTTTATATGAGAAATAAGTTAATGGGCTCACGAGAAGATAGCCCTAGTTTCCTATCGAAGTGATTTTGTAAGCTGGGCATTATTAAGATAACAAATTATATTTTTTTATTTAAATATATAATATAATATATATATATATATATATCTATATATATCATATATATATACTATATACTATTTATAAAAAATATATATAACGCTTATATAAGCGTATATATATACGGAAAAAAAATGCTACACTCTCCAAAGAAAAGCGTGGGACATTCCCTCCATCAACAACAGAATTCAGAAATCTATATCAATATCGTAAGCGCCCATGTTTTACTTGGAGTGAAGCAAAATTATTTGTCCAAAAATTTGTTAAAATTTTTATTGGGTTTTTATTTTCATTCAGAGCTGATGGACAGTTGATGTAGTTAACTAAACAGTTCATAAATACTGAGCGGTGAATAGTAGCGATGGGTCGTCGACGTAACGAGACCGTCCACGTCCGTTCATCGACGACTCGATCAACTAGTTGACGCGTTAACTTCGTTACGCGGACGTCACGGACGTTCTATCTAAACATCGGGACAATGTGTCAACTGTCTACGGCTCGATGCGACGCTGCTCGACGGCTCAACCGTTGGCTATTTTTATTACTTTACTTTTTAAAATTTAAAGAAGTTCGAAGGAATATAGTTTCGGGGAAAATAAAACCGCTACTTGTGCTTATATGTAAAAAGAAATATTTAATTATTTATTTGTTTACGCACATTATAGGCTTTTACATATTGTTTTATATACTTCTTACTATATATAATAAAGAAAGAAGTATACACAACAATATCAGGTGTAAGCAGTAAAATATAAATATAAAGTATATTATATTACCTATTCTAAGAAAAGAAAATAAAATATATATATTTACATTATATTCTCAAAATCCCTTAAACCTCTCTTGCGGCGTATTTACAATTAACAACATTAACTGCTCAACTTTACTAGTGATCAGTATTTATATGCTAAAGTTGAAAAGTAACGAAATAACACAATAATTAAAGTTTACCATCCCTTTTCAGCTAGATTTAAGAAGTCGAGATTGATCAAATAAAAAATTGATCTTAGAAAAATATCGAGCCGGCCTTTTCGACTATTAATTAATAATAATTTCATCGTATAAAAAATGCTGACGTAAATAAAAATATGCAAGTTGGTTAACCCATAGATAACCTACAAATTTTGCAGACCTTTCAAAAATAACTGAGTAGATAAAAACTGATATTTTTTTCAAATGAGTGGAGTGGTTTCAAGTAAATTCCTAATTTTAGGAGATAAATTTAAATTATCCGAAGGCGTACTTTTTCTAATGATGTATCTATACAAAAGAAAATAAAGTGTAAAATAATTAAATAGAATTGTTTTATTTTATACAGCGTAAAATTGGGAATTCACCGAAACGTAACACGTGCATATCACACAAATTATAGCTTATAAAATATATAAAATAATAGCTTATCAAGCCTATCTCACCCTACGCATGCATTCAAATTTCAAGTCTATGTCATAGTTCGTGTACACAGATCTGCACTCTATGGTCGTGTAATTATTAAGGTATTGTGCAACAAAAGAAATGCAATATTATGATAATTTTGCTTGTTAAAATAATAAAATAAAAAATAGCATCTTCTGCCAAATAAAGAAACAAAATTAATAAATCTAAATCTAATCAATTGGTACAATTAATGTGATTTCTGAAATTGTATGTTTTAATAATTCTCATATGTTAGGCGTCAAATCTGATGTTGACAGTAAATATGTAAATAAGTTGTTTTTTTTATATGTATTTTTTAATTTTTTGATATTTATTGCATTGTAGATATGCCAAACTGCACAGCAGTTTTACGGCATTATTATGAAATTATCTTTTCAGAAACATATCGTCACCCCAGTTCTACCTTGTCGTTAGGTCAAAACAACAGTTTTTAGAAAAACGCATTCAAAGTTTGAAATCTATTTTCCAACTACAGGAAACAATATTATTATTTTCCGAGTTAATGATAGTATTCTATTTTTTTTATTACGGCGAGAGAAAAATTAGACTTACCTGGTACCGTTTTTTATAATTTTTATATTAAAGTTTGATAAAAATTGACGATACAACAAACATTGGCAACACTGTGATGATAACTGACGATACGACAAAATGGAACTGAAATACCGGTTGGTATTTAAAGGAAAAAAGTTGTCAGTTAATTTTTTAAATTAATTTTTCGCTTCAAAATAACAGGAAAAAATTGTTTTCATTTAAAAAGTATATAAGAATTGAAATGATTTGATTAAAGTATTCGTTAACTTAATTTAAGCGATAATGAAATCATTTTTATGAAACTCTGCCAAAAAATATTAATTTAAACAACAGTGATACTACAATAAATTATGATTTACAAAACTAGAGAAGGGGTAATAAGAAAATATAGAAATACTAAATAAAAAATTATAATAAAGGCAAAATAAATGATTAAGTATATTTTCGTAAAATATTTTATCTACCGGTGGCGTGCATTAAAGCATTGATGCTAGATCACGTTTTTTTCCTCACTTCAAGACTAAATAATAATAATAATATTTGGATCATTTGTATATCGCCGTTTTCGTGAGTACCTACTCACCTCAAGGGTCGCAAATCTTAAAAGATTTTCACGTCTCAGATGTGTTTTTTGTAATTTATTATAGAGTAGGTACGATAAAATGGATTGGAGCGATTTGTAGAGCAAGTCTCAAAGCTTCACGCTATCACAATAAGTCAAAAACGACGATTTTGACCTTACGACAAGATAGAACTGGGGTGACGATATATAGATCCGAAACTTCTTATTAATTGAAAGGCCAAGTCAGTTATCGCAGAAAATTTTTCTTTTGCCACCAATTTCCACAAACCTACAAATTCTTCCGAAGAAGTTTGAATATTTTTTCTGCAGAAAGTTCTTTAAGTGCAGAACGATTTTGCAGTTCAGTGAGTTCCAGCTGAATATCGGCAGGATAACTGACTATATATAAGTCAAACTGATTGTACAAAGAATCACAAGAATTTTGTAAATTTTCTTTTATATTTTCAAAGTCCTGGAATCTTCTTTCAAACTACTGTAATAAGCATTTAATTTTAAATTCGTACTCAGTATAATCGATAGTGGCGATATTGAACTTCTTCTTCAAATCTTTCGAGTGTGGGAAAATGGTGAACATTTTCATTGGCTAAATTAATTATAAACAATTTTGATTAAGCTTTGAATCCGCTTATTAATGTAATCATAGTCGGAAGTTAACAATCTTTGCCATGTAATTTGAGATTCAAAAATTTGAGGTACTAAGTAATTTCAACAAGAAATGCAAGATCACTCGACCAAGATTTATTATTAGCGGGCCACTTATAATGCGTTCGCGGGCCACATTGGGGCCCGCGGGCCTGGGGTTGGGCAGCCTCGGTCTACGGCGTCTACAAGTCGACAGCGAGAAATAAACGAGAGAGAAATAAACGGAGACGTTTTGTCTTGTTCTCGCTTGTTGCTTTGCACTACGTTGAATCTCGAATCGTCCACCGTCCACGGCGTCCACCGTCCACCGTCTACGAATTCAACTAGTCCATGCGATAAACGTAAACCGTCGACGCGTCGATGCAACATCAACGGTTGATTTCAACTAGTCCGTCCATTCAACGCCCATCGCTAGTGAATAGTTCAATCATGAACACCACATCTTTAGTATGTATCTATGGTATCTGACAAACGAACGTGCACTACTTTCAGAAGTTCCAAATATATATTATATTATGGATTCGGGTCGGATCTTTTCGAGGGTTTGTTTGATGCTAAAATGGTAGCACTGATTTCAAAAATGCAAAAATGATTTCAAAGTAAATAGCATCAAGCATTAAGTATTATCAATTCCCAAATTTAACCACCTCTTTTGACATTTGGCACGTTTAATCTATGGATAACATCAGATTACGAAAACCATAGATAACAGAGAAACATAATGAACACTTTATATATTTATAAAAGGATTGATTATCAGTAGTTCGAGTGTCCCGACTCCTAGAAATAATCCAAATTAATCGGTGAAGATGAAAAGGTTTAGCTCGCTCTGAATGAGTGAGTATATCACGACACTTTTTATTTGATGGTTAGTTAGGTTCGTTTAGA
The DNA here is from genome assembly GCA_016648135.1 of Agrypnia vestita. NCBI lineage: Eukaryota > Metazoa > Arthropoda > Insecta > Trichoptera > Phryganeidae > Agrypnia > Agrypnia vestita. The sequence goes on from JADDOH010015123.1 coordinate 14,249, forward strand.
TAATAAACATTTAGATAATAAGGTTTATTTGTACGAACCAATGACTCTTGGGTACACGGATGACGATGACGAGGTTTTGGATTTTTTCGATGATAAATAAATAATATTTCATTTCAATCTCTGAATTTGCTACATATAAATATATCACAACAAAAATCGTTTGCGTGTTATTCTTAGATAAAGTGAAGTAAATGACAAAATGTATGGGGAAATTTTTGAAACTTTTGCCGAAAACTAACTTTTCCAATGCCTTCTTGAGACCAGGGCATTCGACTAATATCATAAAACAAACCATATACTCGTAAAGTGCGCGCATTCCTCGTCACTGAGAATGAATCAATAATGAAGCAACTCCTCACCGGCGCGCTGGTCGGCCTTCCTGGAGCACTCCTGCTTGATGTCGGGGAGCCACACGTCCATGTCCGTGTAGGGCGCTCCTTCATCGCCGCTCCCGGCTGCAGACCCTGGCTCGGCCTTCACGGCAGGAACATCTTGGGCAGCGCGGCTCATGGTGATAGTCCCACTGGTACGAGACGCGATCGGCAAATAGCGAATGTCAAATGGCGTGGACCATAGACACGAGCAGGTCATAGACGGATTATCGTATTAATTAATCGATGGGTAGGACTTTTAAAAATGTGACGTTCCACCAATCTCCAATTTAATATACTTCAGTCATATATATAGTTCAGTCACGGAAACCGTTTAAAGGCTCGTATAGACGATCTCACTAGAGAGGGAGAGGGAGATGTGCGACTATAAGCACAGCGTCCAGCAGAGCGACCAACTTGCCAGCGAGCGGTTGCAGCTGGCAGCCAACACAAACTATCAAGAATTATGAAGACAATATATTTAACAAACGTTAGTTAACTTAGTAAAAACCACTACCAGATTTAAGGTCTACCGGTTTCGAGACGTACCTGTCTTTTCGTCAGGACCAAAAGCACACTACTATACACCCCAACCATAGTATTGTTAAACTTTCACCAATATTGATCACATGCGTGTTAATCTTCTCAGAGACAAGCATGCACTGCATAATCTGTTTATATATAACTGTGCATATGTTATTCTCATCCCATGACAGAGCCTTTTGTTCGGCAAAACTCTCTTAAAAGGTTGAAATTCTCAAATATTAAATAGGAACCAACACTCGGGGAGCTACGTATCGACTTCCATATTCCTTCATGTTTTAAACCATCACATGGCCAAAAATAGAGAACGCAATACGTGAACATGAATTTTGGAAGAAGGCATTAAAAACGTGATGAATCGACCTTATCTTAAGAAATATTATTATTTTTAACTTTCCTATAATCGCCGCATTGGTCTCTCACACCGAAAAATCAATTATTCGTTGTTTTCTCAAAAATAACATCACTGGGACTTTGCGGTTTAAAGCTTCTTATTTGTTGTTATGCAATGTTTAGTGCGACGCGCGCGTTTGTACCAGGTAGATATGTGACACTTTATTTCTGTTATCGGTCCGTGAGACCGACGCGAGTATAGATGTGACTATATTAAGAAAGTAATATTTTTTTTATTTTAGAACATTACTCAATTAAATGTATAAATATATTTTAGTGGTATATAATACTTAGGGCCGGTTGTTTCAAGTTGGATTAAAGTAAGCGTTCTTTTAAAGCATAGATTTTTACGTTCTCCACCAATCAGACGATCTGTTTTTGTAAAAATCTATGCTTTTATCGACCGCTTACTTTGATCGAACTTGAAACAACCGGGCCTTAATGAGTTTATCGTATTAAGGCGGCCATATACGCTCCGGTAGACCGTAGAGGTACATCTGTTCGGTCGACCTCTAGATACGTACCGCAGCGTGTGTGGTGTTCGCGGGTGGAGGTTTCCAGACATGTACAGGTGACCGCAGAAGAATTGAAATTCTATACTTTTTGTCTGTGCGGCCGCGGCTGACAAATCTGTGCGTGTGTGGCGCTCTCAGTTTATATTCTCTATTCTATGCTCTCAGTATCTCTCTATTATGTGATGTCGTAGCTGTGACAGAAAGAGGTTATGTTGGGTGCAATGTTTTTTAAAAGAAAAGTCTTAAGCGTTGTAAAGAAATCGAAGTTTATAAATTGGAACCGTATCTTTAGCGCGTAAAAAATACCACGATCGACCCAAAATTGCTGCAAAAACTAAAAGAATTGGAGCCTGATGCCAATATGAATATGGTTATAAAATTATTCATATAAATTAATTGTTAATATTTTTTAAAACATATTTTATAATTTTGATTCGTATTTTTCTCTTCAGATTTAACTATAAATAAAGGCTAAACTTTATTTTATGGCCTCACTCGATTTTCTTAAAAATAAGTATCCTGATGGCAAAACTGAAATCAAAATTTGGCGGTCGTTAGTATTAAAATCTAAATAAATGAATATTTTAAACAAAACTATTTTATTAGGTACCTGCAGGTAATCTTTTCGCAGAACATTAAACAAAAGGCATCACACGTCTCTGGAATTATTTTACTGAGAACTTGAGGTGATATGATACTAGAGAATTTAAGGCATTAGTATGATCTCCCTATTGCAAAAAATCTTAAAGGGAAATCTATTGCAAAAAATCTTAAAGGCCTCTCCCATACAAAGTTTGCATATTCGCCGCCATTTTATAAAAAATCTTAGCCACAAATTAAATGTATATAAATCGATAGAGGACTTTCATACAAACATAAAACTATTCGGTCATAAAATCCTAAAGCGTCATGTTTCTGAGATATTCACATATAAAATTTTTTATTTTGTACCTATGAAGTGTAATACAAATGACACAATCAATAAGAAAGTATTGTTAAAAAACTAACCCATAAAAACCATGTTTATATTTTACTCCCTCTCTTTGTAAATTAAGTTTACCATCATGTAATTAAATATTTGATTGACTGAAAATGAAACATGTCTAGACAAATATCGATGTCAAAAATCTCTAAAAATATCTCTTTATTATTTGATTTCTTCCCAAAAAACCGAAGTGTGCTGTCGTCTGTGAACCAATTGTCATAAATTTTCGAAATTCGTATTAAAGTACCTATTATACCTACCGACGGAGTAATTCAAATTTTAAATATTCCGTGACGTTATCAGGCCGCCGCACAGTGGGTCGAAACCGTAATATGTAATTCCTGTTCAACATTCACAGCTTCAGAGATGATTCCTTCAATCACAATTTTTCCTTATAAACTGGGTTAAATAAGACTACTTCGTTCCCATCTAGCTCTTATATTTGAACAATATCTCGTATAAAACTACTATCTACAATTGTAAAAAAATAGTGAAGTTTGCTGTTGTACTATTAAATGTTCATTTAGTTAGTTTTGGTCTACCTGTATTGGTTTTATTGTTGATTTTTATATAGTTTTATTTTTTAATTGGTTTAGCACAGCGGAGAATCTGTCATATGAAATGTCACATGTATTATGTTTATTATTGATTTTTATGAAAATTTTACCCGTTTTTATTAAAATCAGCCGTTTTGTCATCTGAGACAGGTACCTAGGTCGACTTCAATATTTCGCGCATAATAATTATCGACACCTAACTTTTGATAGCGATCGATCACTTGAAATGGCGGCAAACATAATTTCGTTTTTTCAGTACATATCTATGAGATCTTGAGATAATTTGATATTTTAAAATAATAAAGAGTGTTTTGCATTACTTGTATATATATTATATGAATAAGAGAGGTGATCGGCACTCCTTTTAAATAATATCTCAATGAATTTTTCGAATATTAAAGATATTTAAAATGATGATAGTAGGTAATTAAGTATTCTACACATTTTTGAATACATCAATCTTTTCGAAATCAATTCTTCTTCCTTTTCTTCGTAAGGTTTTATGAACTTATAATAATAAGTGAAATTTTTTAAATATATTTAGGTTTTTTTTTTCATTGGAATTTAAAACGTGATGGTAATAGACACAAGCGATATATTTAAAGAAAAAAAACTGACAGAATTATTTTCAAAAGATTTTGTTTCTATTTATTATTATAGATGATTTATTATTCTAGATGAAGAGAAAGCGGCAAAAAAGTGTGCGTTAAAATGTGCAATAAACGTGTCAGTAAAAATGTAAAATGTAAAATGTCCCCGCAATTGTAAAATAATTTAACGTGACAATGATAATAAAAACGAACGCCGGAGAGCGGCCGGCCATTTGTGCGGGTGCAAACTTGTCTCGACATGTACCTACCCACCGACACGTGCGGACTTCCGGGCGATCCGCGACCGGGTAACCGCTAATTAGGTATGCATAATTAATTAATAATATTTATAATTATTATCGATGGATTATTTATTTGTTTGTTCGCGTTCGTATTCGCCGCGCCGGGTAGGGTGAAGAGCGTCGAGCGGTGAGTTTGATTTTAGAATGTATAATAATAATATTAATACTATAATAATTTTACTTACTATTTCATATTTAGTTTTACTTAAATGAAGTTACGAATATAAAAATCTCCATAACTATTGATATTAGGTCATGGTTGCTTGAACATTTTAGACTCAGAATCAGGAATCTACCTGCCAAGTTTTTGCTGCTAGCTCTGGTACAGCCTGTACATATATCGTAAAACTACTATCTACAATTTGTAAAAAAATATGTTTGCTGTTGTATTATTAAGTTTTCATTTAGTTTTTAGTATAATTATGTTCGTTTTTTGTTGATTATTTGAGTTATTATGTACTTTTACTCACTATTTCATATTTGGTTTGACATAAAAGAAATTACGAAAATAAAAAATAATATTATAAATATATACGTTTTTTATTTTTTCGATCCATTTATCTGGTAGAGTAGCAAGTTTATGTACACGCTCATAGCATCAAACGATGGTAGACTAGACAAGGTATGAGAAAAAAAAGGTTTCAAAACGGGGTTAGTCACCACTTAGCAGAAATTTAATTTTATTTGATCCGCTCCATACAAAAAATACAAAACTTTTTTGCTCAAACTATAAAGTTTAGGAAAAAGTTTCATAGGACAACTATTGATAAGGTTAATGAGCTCTATCCATCGGCATAAAGAAAAAAGTAAAAAAAGAAAGTTGGTCCCTAAGTCCCTCAAATTACGGTTTCGACCCACTGTGCTTCGGTTCGGGCGGCGGCCGCGCGTTCAAACCATTCGACCGATTTACATGATCTTGACGCTGACTATCCGTTCGCTAGGCCGGTGCCGCCCCCCAAATACGAGCGCCCTAGACCATCGCCTAGTTTGCCTATATGAACGGGCCGGCCCTGTGTACGGGCGACCTCTAGAGACGTACCGCAGCGTGTGTGGTGTTCGCGGGTGGAGGTTTCCAGACCTGTACGAGTGACCGCAGAAGAATTGAAATTCGATTCTTTTTGTCTCTGCGACCGCGACGGACAAAAGGTAGGGATGGGTAAATGAAAGAAAATGTCGATATATATATATATATATATATATTTCGTTTCCGTTTCCCAAATATTTTAGTTTTTTTTAAAAATAAAACTTTTTTGCGTTGCTCTGAAAAGAGTATATATTTTATTAGCAAAAGAACATAATATTTCATATTAAAATTTAAAAATAATAAAAGTACACACCTGAAAAGAGAAACAACATTTAAAGCTATTATTTTATCGATTAACCGAGAAAAATATCGATGTGCAAAAAAAAGGTAACCAAAAAAAGGTCGCCAAAAAAATATCGAAGAAAATATATCGATATATCGGGAAAAATATATCGATATATTGGGAAAAAACTATCGATATATTGGGAAAAAACTATCGATATATCGAAAAAAATATATCGATGACCAAAAAAAAGGGTCGTCAAGAAAAAATATCGATTATCCAAGAAAAAAATATCGATATTTCATATATCGCGAAAAAATATATTGACTATATATATTATATTGAATATATATATATATATATATATTGAACAACGTTCCCTCTAATTTTTCTATTGTGTGTGCGGATCTTCGACGCATCTGTGCAGTGGCGGTGCGATAAATTTTCACCCCCCCCCCCCCATAGGGTATTTATTAATTACTGTGATTTTATATAATTTCCCTAGCTTTGTCCGGTAAGAAGAAAGCGGAGGAAAGTTGCCTGGCAAGCCCGTATTACAAGCCTCAATATGATATTCCAAATAAATACATATTTTTTAGTTTAAAAAATGTTACTTACTTACTAGAAAAACTTCGCATTTCTATTGTACCTACTTTTCATATTTGCTTCGGAATATATATGATGCATTTGACACGATCATATGTCTTCGAATAAACAAATATTTCACCAATTGTTACTTTTTGTAAATGCATTGAAGATGGCATTTTTCTTTCGACGATTTCAGAGAGCCATTCCAGTTTAAATTTATCGCAGGATTTCTTCTTAACGGTCGCCACATCCACTCCTTTTCGACATTTTAAGGGGATGAATTTTATATAATTAATAGGTAAAATTGTATTATTCGACTCATTTCTCCGAAAGCGTGCGAAAGAATTGTGCATGTATTGTTTCATGCATTCGAGCAAAACTAAAATCTGGCAAAGGAAACTTTATTTTATAATATTGACTGTGCGGAGTGTAAAACATGTGTGTGGAGACATTTTGCTAGGTGAACGCGCGCACACGCGCACACCTTACAGGGAACGTTGATATTAAATATCAATATATCGATATTTTTCAAACAATATCGATATATTGATATTTTTTACCCATCCCTAGTTTAGTTTCAAGCTATGTATTCACTATGGAACAAATTGCCCCTCAACATCACGCGTGGCATAGAGTCTACGTGACGTTGCAACGTCGCGCACTGTTCCGCGACGTCGCGCACAACATAGCGGAGCATTTCTACGTGTCGCGGCAACGTTGCTACGTTACCCTACTCGCACGGTACCCGAGCGAGCTTACGGCGACATCATGCTTTGCGTCAGTACCACGTGGTAAGTGAGTGAAAAATAAAATGATGTGAGGGCCAACAGCGTTCCTTAATATTGTCTTGCTTGGCTATGGAAGGCCCGATTAATTGTAATAATTGTCAAAAACAGTTGTTGTTATTCGAGAGAAATTGGCAAAAGATCCGTCAGACATTCGAAGATCGCATAGAATATCCATCCTTCTTTCTCTTTGCAGTAAATAATTTCACACCCACCACCCTTTTCTCCTCTTACGTTTCGATAACTCGTTAAAATAAATAGATAGAATAGATCGGGCGACATTTCCGTGACAAGTGATATGTGAATCCCGGTGTGTACACGTCAAATGACCGCGTCATTGTCCCCGAAACATGAGCGTAGATGTTGATGCGACATGCCGCTCGGAATGTTTCGCGATTTGTCCCCTAGTGAATACATGGCTTCAGTTTGTTTCCGGCCGTTCCGGCGTCATGCCGCGAGTGCTGGGTGCGACACCGCAACAGATGACAGCTGACAGATGTGACATGCGAACACAATTGAATGCCGTCTGCCATTTTGAATAAAATATTTGACATATTATGCAATGTCATGCAAAAACCGTAGTTGAAAAAGCTGATCCTTCTAAAGTATAATTTTATAACGTGTATATGAATATATACATATAATATATTTATATAAAATCTTTAACGCGTGCAATATCATATAAAACATTGCTTAAGCAGGAAATAAAAATAAACGCACAAAAGAGTTTTAAAAAATAGTATCCTATAACCGTATAAAAATATGCTTTTCAAACATGCGAATAGTACACTAGCGAAGGGAAAAACTACATTTCAAAATAAGACTACAACACACACACGTTCACCAGTTTGAAGACTACAAAGTGTACACTACAATTGTAGTAAAAAATACTTGAAGTGAAGTAATTGTAGTACTACGAAATTAAGTGAAGTAATGAAGTAATTGTAGTATTAATGAAGTGAAGTAATGTAATGAAGTAATTGTAGTATTAATGAAGTGAAGTAACGAAATGAAGTAATTGTAGTATTAATGAAGTAAAGTAATGTAATGAAGTAATTGTAGTATTAATGAAGTGAAGTAATGAAATGAAGTAATTGTAGTATTAATGAAGTGAAGTGTAATGAAATGAAGTAATGTAGTACTAGTGAGTTAATATTTTTTTCCCAAATAAAAATTTGGCGACCCAAAAAAAATAAAAAATGTCAACGAGAAAAATATTTAAGATAAATTGACGATATTTTCTCCACAGTAACATTTGGCGACCTAACAAAAAAAGAAAAGGTCGCTAGCCAGATTTCTTCATTTGATTCCAAAAAATTTTCAAACCATGGGGGGGGGGGGGTTGTTACAGTTTCCAGAGATTTCTTCATATATCTACATCAACTTTCCAAAAATTTCACGTAAAAAATGCACTATTTAAAGTATGTTTCTCATACTTTCGATAACTTTGAAGTGTATGTACTTTGTAGTGTTCGCTTTGAAATGAAGAGTACTATTTGAAGTTTATACTTTCAATAACTTTGGTGTTTGTAGTTTGTAGTGTGCACTACACTTCAAAATGTGCGAAGTGTGCACTTCAATGTAGTACTACATTGTAGTAGTGAGTACAGAGCGGACCCATTACTATAGTACACTCGAAAATCGTAGTAAGACTCATGCGGTGTACCGCAACGTGTATGGGATCTACGGGTAAGCCCATACACGTTGCGGTACGGACCGATCTGCGATATGCGGTGTACCTCTACGATGCACCGGAGTGTGTATGGCCGCCTTAAGATGGCTCGAGTATAAGTACAAACGAAGTATCGGAATTCATGGCACAAAAAGAATCCTCTAGATTGAAAAAATACACCGCCAAATTTTATACACACACACACGGATGCGCAGCGATTTACGCACGAATCTATCACGTGATGCACTATGTTGAAACACGCAACGAAAACGTGCATTAAGGCTAGGCGCGCACTATGAATTTTTCACCGCGCGGCGAAAAAACGCTGCGGCATAATGTCGCACCGCAGTGAGGTAACAACTGGTTTTGGATCGTAGTGCGCCAACACCTCTGGTGTTCAATAATTACTTATTCATTAATTATGAAAATAAATAACGAAATTTACCGTCAGAATTGTAGGTACGCACATGTTTATCGAATAAAAACACGGAAGCAATAACACTAAAGATATTGTATTTCAATATTTTCGTTCTAAATATATCAATGAATATAAAAATACTTAATTTTAACACTCTTTTAATTAAAAATTCTTTTAACAGATAAATGACAATTAATGCGCGGTTCGAAGACGATACTTGGAATGATTTTTGTGCGGTTTGCGCGGCAAATGAAGTTACTTGACAAATAGAACTCGGTCATTCATTCAAAACTTGAGATACAACAAAGAATAAGCTTTAAAAACTCATAAACGCAGGTAAAATAGGCCGAATTCGCGTACCTGTCTAGGGCCCGGTTGTTTCAAGTTCGATCAAAGTAAGCGGTCGATCATAGCATAGATTTTTACAAAAACGGATCGTCTGATTGGTGGAGAACGTAAAAATCTATGCTTTAAAAGAACGCTTACTTTAATCCAACTTGAAACAACCGGCCCTAGGGAGCGCAGATCTGCGGTTTGGCACACGACCGGTTAAAGTTAATTCTGGTCGCACTCTACAATCTACAACCAGAATTAACTTTGGTATACCTATTATATTATCTTATCTATGGGTATGCCTCATCTCATTCAGTTAATGTAAAAGTAATGCAAATGAGAGAGAAATATGCATTTCTGCATGCGTCATACAAAAGATAATTCTGCTTTTACTATTTGAAGTGACGCGTGCGAGTAGTCAAGAAGTCAAGCACTCCAGCGCAGCGGTACTCAACCTTTTTTCCTTGGGCCACATAAAGATGTTTGCCAAGTTACGCGGGCATTATACTGACATGACGAAAAAAAATTCATATAGGGAAACACAGTATTGGTTGAAACCCGTTTGATTCAAGATTAGGGTGCCGCCACTAGATTAATCAACAAATATTTTTTTAACTACCTATAACGGAATGATAATAATACATATCACTTATCACTTTTATCAGCATACTAGCTCAAACATTAACAACAGCTTATTTACCTATATGCAATTTATTTTCATCTTATCTGTATACACACAAAATATAATAATGAAAAAAAAAAACTCAAAACTAACTTATATCCAAGCGTTGAACATGATTTATGAGTACGGATCCCATCACCTTATTACAGACGTGACGAAGGACGAAATTATGAAAGGAAAAAACTTCAAGAGTTGAAAACTTCCACATTCGGCTATAATAAGCAATATTGCTATTTCGGTATGTTGACAGTTATTGTATAATATTGCAATGCCGTCAGTTTTGTCGTTTTAAGTTTGAGAGGTTTGAAATTATTCAATTCTATCGAACAAAAAGCTGTAAAACTTAAATAAACATTAAGTTATTTATATATTGTGGATGACTTAATGTTTGTTTATGTTTTAGGACTTTCTGATTGATTGAATTTATTAATTTCAAACCTGTCAAACTGAAAACGACAAAATTAACGGCAGTACAACAACTGTCAAGAAACAGAAACAGCAATATTGCTTATTTCAGAATACGGCCGATTACGAAACAGTAAAGGCACGATGCGTCAAAAATACAAATAAAATACAATACCAACAATACAGAAAAGTCCGCCGACGCAACTAGTACATATTGCACACTGGCGACGTCTATCGTAGAAGAAGTGAACACTCGACAACAAAGTGCATATAATTTACGCCCCCGGAAACATTAATCAGTCCGCCCTACACCTTCACGGGTACAGGTCGTTCTCCTGATAACGTTGAATAAGACTTCAACGAAACGTCGAGAATTGTATCTCGGAAAAACATACGGTTCGTATAAAATATCCGTAACCATTTACAGTTAAATATGTCTAACAACCGTAATAATAACCTCTACTCTTTAATACAATACCACTTTTTACAAAGATTCGGACATACTCAAAATAGTGCGTGAATTATTTGAATGTTTAAAAAAGTAGGAATAATATTTATAGATTTCAGAAAAGTATTCGACACGCTGGAACACGAGGTATTACTAACAGTAATGGATGAATGTGGAATACGAGGACCGCTAAAAAATTACAAGACAAACACAAAACTTTCACTCTGTGGTTAAAACTACAGTACAGTAGCCGGCAAACATCTTGAAATTCTACGGCGTAGTGGGGGAAAGTTCGCGCATCTACCTTTCCACCAACGAGACTCAAATTTCTTCTTCTGCGCATTCCCCCACTACGCCAAAGAATTTCAAGAAGTTTGCCGGCAACTGTATCTATGGTTGAAATAACAAATTCGTTCTTAAACCATTGAAATCGTGGGTTTTAAAATGACAGGAGTTTGTCTTTTTGTTCGCGCGTATTTCAAGACATTCAAAACTTACAAAGCCAGATTTTTTTAATCACGTTCCTGATAATAAATGTATTTCGGGCCGCATATAAAAACTTCAAAGCTTGGCGGGCCGCAGGTTGAGTATGGCTGCTCTAGCCCGTAGATAAGTGGGACAAAAATATATTTTGAGGCTTGGATATTTCGCCTCAGTGTATGGGACATAGTGGGGACATATGTAGTGCCTCATGTGCGAGGGACCGTAACTGCTTCAGTTGAGCGGGTGTGACCTGAGCTTATTTTATTATTGATACTGATTTTTGACGTTTTTTATACGACGATCGAATCGTAAGTACTGACTATACGCATTTTTAAACGACATTTTAACATTATAATTCATTATTTCTTCTCATGATGAGTTGAATACACTTAGCATATTTTTGTACTAGCCATACTAATTATGAATCCACTCGTGCATGTTTTGAAAAGTTAACCCCGTTTATATGTAGAATAGGTACCTATGTACATAAGCGATTAGGACAGTGATGTCGGAACTTTTGGGTTGTGTCAAAAATCCGGAAAATACCTAACCTGACTTTGCTGGTGTGGTACCTGGACCTGGATATGCTCTTGAGCTCCGGAGTAGGCGCGGCGGATAGGGTCCATTTGGTGGGTGGGTTTATTTTTGGCATTCAGAGTTTAAATATATGCGTATGAGGCATCAGTCATAATCGAGCTTCTTTGGTAAATTAACCCATTCAACACATTCACAAATACACATAACATCTTTCATGCGAGGCATCATTCAGTCGCATTAATTTAAACAATGATAATGCTCTAAATTTATGAATTGTTTATAAAAAATCAATGGGAAAGATTCACAAAATAAACACAAATCTTTCAAATTATGACACGCACACTTCACGCTTGCATAGGTGTTTCGTGTGAAGGTAGATCTTTAAGATAGACATGACACACGGCTATTCCAAACTTATTCTGTCAATCCAAATAATTAGTGACGGGTCCGCTCTGTACTCACTACTACAATGTAGTACTACACTACATTGAAGTGCACACTTCGCACATTTTGATGTGTAGTGCACACTACAAACTACAAACACCAAAGCTGTTGAAAGTATAAACTTCAAATAGTACACTTCATTTCAAAGCGAACACTACAAAGTACATACACTTCAAAGTTATCGAAAGTATGAGAAACACATTTTAAATAGTGTATTTTTTACGTGAAATTTTTGGAAAGTTGATGTAGATATATGAAGAATTTTCTGGAATCTGTAACAACCCCCCCCCCATGGTTTGAAAAATTTTGGGAGCTATGAAGAAATTTTTGGGAAGTTGATGTAGCTATACGGAGAAATCTCTGGAAACTGTAACAACCCCCCCCCCCCCATGGTTTGAAAAATTTTGGGAGCTATGAAGAAATTTTTGGGAGGTTGATGTAGCTAAACGGAGAAATCTCTGGAAACTGTAACAACCCCCCCCCCCATGGTTTGAAAATTTTTTGGAATCGAACGAAGAAATCTGTCTGGCGACCTTTTTTTTTTTTAGGTCGCCAAATGTTACTTTGGAGAAAATATCGTCATTTATTTAAATATTTTTGTCGTTGACCTTTTTTTTTTTTTAGCTCGCTAAATTTTTATTTGGGAAAAAAATACTTCATTTCATTTAAAAATTTACTTCACTATTACTTCATTTCATTACTTCACTTCATTATTATTACAATTACTTCACTTCATTTACTTCACTTCAATTACTTCACTTCAATTACTTCACTTCACTTACTTCACTTCATTTACTTCACTTCATTTCGTAGTACTACAATTACTTCACTTCAAGTAGTTTTTACTACAATTGTAGTGTACACTTTGTAGTCTTCAAACTGGTGAACGTGTGTGTGTTGCAGTCTTCATTTTGAAATGAAGTTTTTCCCTTCGCTACAAATAATAACATAACAATTGATAACAATACAAGTGAAGTAAGCAACGTGAAGTTTCGCGTAGAGATGGTCGTTCATGAACGAACTGTTCTTTTTGAACAGTTCACTTTACTGAACGACTGAATTGTAAAGTTCATTTTTGTGAACTAAGTGAACTACCGTCAGTAGCCATAAATTAAAAAAATAACCAACTACATTTCAAAATGAAGACTACCACACACGTTCACCAGTTCGAAGACTACAAAGTGTACACTACATTTGTAGTAGAATCTACATGAAGTGAACTAATCGTAGTACTACAAAATTGTAACGACCTACAAGAAGTGCTTCTTGAAAAATTTGTGTTACTAGAAAATTTTCAAATCCATGGGAGGGGGGGTTATTTCAGTTTCCATCGATTATTAACCCTTTAAAATTGTTAGATTTTTTGTACAAATAGAAATAAGTTTGGCGGACAAATGGACGTTTAGGAATGAACAGTTGACTTTTATGAACGACTCGATTAACGAACAGTTCAGTCAACTGAGCGAAATTTCCCATCTCTAGTTAGGACTCTCACCTCGTGGTCCAAAGGTCGCCGATTCGAATCATCGAATCACACTCCGGACCAACAAGTTATCCTATTTTCATAGCACAAGCGTTTATTTGAAAATAGCAAGAATATTGGTCTGACACGTATTCCGTGTTCACATCTATATTTTTTTTTTAAAAAAAGATACGTGAGTGAAATAACAAACATGTTTGCGGATTTTTTTAAAAGCGTATACGACAGTGCCTGGTAATTATATACTGAATTTCGAGGTATCCGATCTAATAAATATATCAAATGTCCATATTCATCAAGGCGAGATTTTAACTCTAATTAAACAACTGCCTGTTGAAATGAGGATCGAGGAAAATTATGAGGCATAAAAAAAAAACGTTAAAAATACCTTTAGAAATAATTAAATTTTTATTTTATTATATATGTACCTACCCATTATTACCTAATTGTCTATACATATCCCTACTTATTATTTAATTGTCTATACCTACCTATTATCATATAATTCTCTGTAAATGTAAAATACTCCTCTCCTACACACGAGATTTTCACTTATGTGGAAGAGAAATATCCATTATAAGTAACTGTCTCTATCTTGTAAAAAAAAAAAAATGTATTTGAAATAAATTTAAAAAAAAAAAACTGGATCATAATGAAAGCACTGGCCCAGACAGGTTACCACCAATACTCCTGATAAATTGTGTTGAACATCTCGCCTATCCGTTATATCTCTTATTTAACTTATCTTTGGGTACAGGCTGCTATCCTGATGTCTGGAAAAGTAGCTTTTTGATGCCAATTTTCAAAAAGGGTGTTAAAATTGACATCATACATGACGTAGACATATTTGTATTCTATCTTCAATACCAAAACTCTTTGAAAAACTTTTACTGAATAAGATAATGTATCAAATTAAACCTGTAATGTCACCTTTTCAACATGGTTCTCTCTCAGGTAGGTCAACAGCTATTAACTTATTACTGTATGAAAATTACATATCCAATGAACTGGGAAAGGGAAACCAGGTAGGCTCAATCTTTACAGATTTCTCTAAAGCATTTGACAAAGTATCACCTCTTATTTTGATAGATAAACTCCAGAAGTTGGGCATTTATGGCAAATTATTACAATGGTTAGGTAGCTATCTATGCAATAGAAGTCTTTCGGTAAAGATCAACTCTTCGTTATCTTGGACCAATCTGTTCATCCTTTTTATAAATGACATTGCTGACATTTTTGATGATGTACAATTTCAGATTTTTGGCGACGACTTGAAGATATTTAGATCAGTGAAAAGTATGTCCGATTGTACGATACTACAAACTAATTTGGATTCCCTGTTCGAATGGTGTATCAACAATCAACTTTATCTAAATATCTCCAAGTGCCAATCTAATAATTTTACAAAAAGAAAGTATCCTATTAAATTCACCTACAAAATTAATGATGTAAACCTAGTATCATTTAGGGAGATAAGTGATCTGGGAATAATTTTTGACACTAAATTATCATTCATTCCCCACATTGATAACTATTAAAGGGCTCAAAATGTTGGGATTTGTTTAAAGAATTGCACAAATCTTTACAGACCAGCACACTTACAAAGTCCCCTACACTTCTCTTGTCAGACCTCAGGTTGAATATAACTCGATCATTTGGTCGCCTCACTATGCTAATCATTCAACGGCAGTTGAACGAATCCAAAAAAAGTTCTTAAGATTTATTAACTACGAATTAAATATACGCTTGGAGGATATCAATTATGAATATCTCCTTAGTCGTCTCTAACTAGTAACTTTTTTGTGAAACGTACCGTGCCAGACTAATATTTCTGTATAGGATCATAAATAACATGATTGATTGCCCCCAGATTGTTAGTCTGATCGACTTATATGCACCATCGAGGTCATCAAGACACAGTGCATTATTCTATTATAGATAGATTCTAAATAGATTTTTTTTCAAAATACATATATGCTTACGCAAATGTCATGCTCCAATGTTCGTACTCACGCCCCTGCTGTAAAGTGTACTGACACAAGTATAAATGAGTTCTAACACTGACAGGTGTCTCGGGGTGGCACACAGGTCGCGCTGACGAAGTACTCCTTCTCATCAACTATGGTCGTGGACGATGATGACACCGAAGCCTGCCTTAGTCATCCTCAGACACCCGGCGACAGAGGACACGCGCTGAGCCAGGGTGTAGACTTCCACCCCCGCCAACAACCTGCCGCCAATATTTCACCCCTCCGCACATCCCCCAAAACTTCGCATGGTCGGATGGAAATTGTAATGCCAGACCAAGGTGTTTTAGCGAAGTTTTTTCAACTCGAAAAATGAATTTTTTTTGCACATTTTGTTGCACACATCGTCCAGACATCTATATGCAATTTTTATCTTGTATCTTTCTTTAATTCATCTTTTTTCTTTTGTCCAGATCTCGTGTATGTATATGCAGATGTATTTATCATGTATGCTATATATCTTTTACACTTCTTTTTCTTCTCATCTCTTCCCATTTTTACTAAGTAGATCTGTCCTTTGCTATCCAATTCTGATTCCCCTTTTACCTTTAATTCTTTGACTTTCATAGTTTATTCGTAACTTAAAAATTTCACTTTTTTTTTGCATAACTGAAGTTATTATTGCTATATGTTAACATATAACATGTTAACTCTGTGGAAACTTGTAAGATGGTCTCTGTACTATGGAATAATCATGTGTAATCTGGTTTTTGTATGTACTATTCGCTTCCCATGATTAAATAAGATAAAATAAAATAAAAATCTTCTTATCTCGTTCTTCTTCGTGCTGGGTTCTTCCAATAAAAGATCGCTTGGTAGACTCGTAATTTATTTGCGGTACGAGATACGGTGATAACAATGAACAATAGCGATCGGTCTCGATATGTTGCAAAAAAGCCCCATCTTGCCGGGCGCGCGTCCTTATAAAGATCCTCTCTCTCTTTCACACCTCGTGACATAAGTCCCTCAGATCTATTACAATTATTTTTACATATTATATCAAAATATTTGTTTTTTAGTGAGAAAAAATGCATGAAAAATTAACTCACTAACCAAAGGATTAAATTATTTTTCTTATCCTGGTGCATTAAATATCTTTTCTTATGGTGTATTAAAGATCTTCGTATTCTCTATCAAATTTAATAAAAAATTTTGATATTAGTTTGAGCTTCAGCATCTTTATTGCTTTCCAATAAAATAAACTTACACAACAAAAAGTATTACGTTTTCTGGGGTAATATGGCGTGATTTCACGACTTTTGATGAATAAACTTGAATGGAATCTATGAAATACGCAGAAGGAAAACATATTCTATGCTGGGCTGGTATGATATAAGTACCTATACACTTTTATGTGCAAGAACTTTTTTAAGCTTACCTTTTTTTATGAGTTTGTTTTTTATAAATCCATTTTTTATTGGAATCTTTTTTATGAATACCATTTTTATTAGTATCTTTTTTACAAGTATCTTTGTTTATCTTTTTAATGAGTATCTTTTTTCTGAGTATCTTTAATACAAATACACTTTTTATGAGTATCTTTTTTATGAATATATTATTTTTGAGATTTTTTTAAAGGAACCTTTTTTAAGAATACTATTTTTATTATTTTTCAATTGGTTGAGCAACCCTGTGGATTGACATTTAAAAAAAAATTATTTTATTATTTGTTTGTGTCTACATATGTATATTTATTAATAAAAATACGTAATTTATTAATTAAATATTTTTTTAGAATCTTTGTAATGAATACCTTTTTTATGAATATCTCTTTTTTACATTTTTTATGATAATCTTTTTTCGAATAGCTTTTTAATGAGTACCTTCTTAATTAGTGTATTTTTTCAGCTGAAGAAATGGATCCGGAATCAAAATTGTTTGGCAAAATACTGACCTGGCTGTCATGGGCGCTCGTCGTGCTGACTATGCCCTTATCATTTTTTGTATGCTTTAAAGTGAGTAAGATGTCCCACCCTAATTACTATTAATATTAATAATTATTTTGTATATGCCGCCCCACTAAGCTCTAAACAGCACTAAATCCATACTTTTTCAAAAATGTTTTTTTTTGTTGTGGTTTTGGATACTTTAGGTCTATAGATACTTTTTAATGAGCTAAGTTTTGCCGTATTTCCATCAAAATGATAATATTTGAGCATTTTTAATTTGCAGTATATCCATCTGGGGTATGTAACATGTAGCTTATTTGCAGTTTTAAGGCTTAAACTATATAAAAAAACCTCAAATAATAAAAAAATAACATTATTTATCTCTATTAATTCAATATCTATTGGCTAAGCGAAAGAAATACATTAATATTCACTAGGTTGATAGAAATTGCTCCGTTCACATTTACGTGGGCAGTATGTTTCATATTGTATCATTGTTATGTGATTTATGCCTTCTTTATAAGCACATAAATGGCCTGGTGTAGTAAAAAGTAGTGAAATTGTTTTATTTATGTTATTTGTTTTCATTAAAATGTCGTTTTGAAATCAAATTAACAGGTCTTTTTTAAAAACACCCGAACATCGTGGAGATCCGACATTACAACATGTGTACAGTAGAACCCTGTTAATTTGAAATTCGAGGTAAAAAGAAATCGCCATGTGATTGCGTAATTCGCCAAAAATCGTAAACCTCATGAAAAAGTCATTAGTTTTGTGAAAAACGTCTATGTATTTTTTTTAACATATTTTAAGAAATCATTTCGAAAACGCATTTTTATTATGCTTATACAAAGATTGAAATCTTTTTTCAATTTTGTTAATTTAAATAAAAACCAAATCGAATTATGTATAAAAATATATTGATTTATGGCGCAAGAGACTAAAAATTATTTCAATCATAGTTTTCGATTTATCGGGGTTTATGAAATTAACATTTTGGAACTCGTAGGTTTTAAAAATTTCGAATTGTGGCGAATTTCAAATTATCGGGGTTTGAATTAACAGGTTTTTACTGTAGATTTAACAAAAATGATTTATATGCCATTTCTGAACGAAAAACTGTTGGGCGATGAAAAATAATATTGCATCGTATGTGTAGACATAAAAACACAGGATAAAATTTCTGCTTCTTGTCTTGGGTTTTTAATGACAATTACTTATAAATCCCTTATACTCCACATTCCTCTCAATCAACATGTGACACTAATTAGAGCCCTGTAGATTCACCACTACTTTCCAAAGGTCTGATCTAAAATTACAAGTCGTGAATATAAATTAATCAAGTAATTACACAAGTATTATTTATTAATTAAATAACTTTTTTTTTTTTTTTTTAATTTTTTAAAAAAAAAATAGAGATGTGAACACGGAATACGTGTCACATCAATATTCTTACTATTTTCAAACTAAGCTAAACGCTTGTGCTATGAAAATAGGACTAACTTGCTAGTCTGGAGTGAGGTTCGACCCCGCGACCTTTGGATCACGAGGCGAGTGTCCTAACCACAAGACCAACAAGCTACTCTACGTCTACCGTTTGTATTAACTCTACGTCTACCGGTTTCGATACCACTTGTATCTTCGTCAGAATGGACGCATACTATCTATCCATTACTTATTCTAGTAAACAAATCAATTTTTGAACAGGGGCATGGCCACAGTTATGGTAATGGGGGTAATTGAGAAGTGGACGCTGAAATTAGAATAGCCCGTTATTTGATATATTCCCCATTTTGTAAAAAAATAAAATTAATATATATTTCAAATGTAATGACACTCCTCTCCTACTCACGAGTTATATTACTCATGTAGAAGAGAAATACCATTGTAAAAAATGTCACTATCTTTATTAGTGATGCAACGAATACGAATACGAATATTCGTATTCGCCGAATAGTACACATTTACCGAATATTCGTATTCGCCGAATATCATCACGAACATCATCATGAATATTCGTATTCGCCGAATATGATCACGAATATTATTACAAATATTAAAAACAAACTATTTATAACTGAAAGCAACGCAAATTACAGTTTGACTGTGCATCCGAACACACCTCTATTATCGGGGATTCCCCTTACATTGAATGAATGGATTTGTTGAGTTCTCAAATTATTTTTTCTATGGAATTCAAGCTGTCAATTGTTACTTGTTTCTTGTTTCGCAGCATAAAATGAGTTCTTTCATCTAGTTTTTTTGGGTTTTTAAAAAGGTTAGGTGCTCATTCCATGTAGTTTTTGTTTTGTAATATGTATTGTTCGTTCAATTTTATTTCTGTTGTGTGTAAAAGTGTTTACTCTTATAAAATAATTTCAAAATAAATGTAATTCCGTCAGGTGGTGCAAGAATACGAGCGGGCTGTCATATTCCGCTTGGGGAGGCTTCTTTATGGGGGCGCTAAGGGGCCAGGTAATATTATATGTATTATCATTTCAAGGGTCTTAATTAGGTCTCCTACCTTATTATTGCTGGTGTTACTCTATATTTTTTCGATAGATTAGTGCATCTTTCTAAGTGATTAGCCTAATTTGTTTTAATTTTCAAGGTGTGTTCTACCTAATTGTAACTGTAAGATGTGGTTTCATTGAAACCTTTGAAAATTTATTTTATTTCAAATTTATTCACCAGATCTACGGAGTGTTCTATTAAATAAAAATAATAGAATTACATATACATATTTGATCTTTGTAGAGGCACATCATGACTTTTTCTGGTCGAAAAATAATAAATCATTAAAATATAACCAAATACAGAGAAATTAACACAAAGAAAAGAAAATAACAAAATGTAAATATATCAGTAAAGCAAAATAAAACAAAATGTAAAAGATACCATGAAATACACGTCATGAAAAATTAAAAACATGTAATAAAAAATATAAATATAGGAAGGTTGCACTGTGGAGACTTGGAAATTATGAAAACAGCACTTCCCCTAGGGGAAAACAGAAAAAACTAATGACGACACAAACAAGCAACGGACTCGCAGACCAGAAACTTGGTGAGCTGGTGAATATTTTAACTATGAACCATTAAACAAAATAACTGAGAAAATATGACTCCATCTAAATGCTAACAACCTGGTAAGGGCCCACGATTATTCCAAAGTTTACAAGTATTGTAGAGACCCTCACATATATATATATAGAGACCCCCACAAAAAAACTTTGTAGACTAATTTCATTGATTAAAATTTAATTTTGCCAGTAGGTGGGTAGGTTATGAATTCAGTATCTACGTGATACCCATGTAAAAATTTGCATTAAAAAATAAAATGTTCCTTTTATACTCACAGTGTACAATAAAATCTCGTTAATTCTAACCCCGATTAAAGTCTGAAAGTTCCAAATTATTTATTTCATAGTAGATTAACCAATATAATTCTAAAAAAAGGTAATTCGAAATGATTTTTAAATCGATACATTTTGTTCGCATAGTTTGAAATTTACAAAATTGAAAAAATATTACAATTTTTTCGCAAGTGAGAACAATAAACATGTCAATATCGGGTGCTTATCTTTTTTCCAGGAATATTCTTCATTCTTCCCTGCATCGACTCATATACAAGGGTTGATTTGAGAACAAGGACGTACGACATACCCCCGCAGGAGGCATGTACAATATTCATTATTTTTGTCACTATTTTATGAAGACCGTAAACTGTTGATACGGCACAAGTGAGTAAAATAGTTATTTTTACATTTCGTTTCGACATCTATAATTTTGTCTCAATTAATTTTTCTTGTGTAATAGGTGCTGACGAAGGACAGCGTTACAGTGGCTGTCGACGCCGTTGTCTACTACCGCGTCTCCGACGCGACGGTGTCCATCACCAACGTGGAGGACGTCCGTAATTCAACGAAGCTCTTGGCACAAACCACCCTCCGTAACATCATAGGAACTCGCCCCCTGCACGAGATCCTGAGCGAAAGGGAGACCATGTCTAGGACAATGCAGATCTCCCTGGACGAGGCCACGGACTCTTGGGGCATCAAGGTCGAGAGGGTTGAAATGTGAGTAGGCACATTATATGAACAGTCTTTCTTGAGTGGATCGATAAATGTTACACTAGATTATATACAATGAAAGTTATAGTAGAAAAATACAACTCACATATGAAATATGGTGTGTGAAAATTAAACATGTTGTCACGTGTCGTGACTGAATCCATCGGTGCAAGTGGAAACCAGTCTCTTAGTAATCATGTAATGACTCTTTAGCAAGGACTTGAGGCTGCCCATGCAGATGCAGCGAGCGATGGCGGCCGAGGCGGAGGCATCGAGGGAGGCTCGGGCCAAGGTCATCGCCGCCGAGGGCGAGCAGAAGGCTTCTCGGGCCCTCAGGGAGGCCGCTGAGATCATCGGAGACTCACCCGCGGCGCTGCAGCTGAGATATCTGCAGGTTTGTAATATTTTTATACATCCCTATAATATTTTTCTTTTATATAAGTGTCCCTAGGGCCTTGTTCAATGTTACTGACCAATCAACACTCGCCTCATAAATTTTCTTTACCGTCCTTTCCTCACTCATACAAATAAGCATATCGAGGGTAGAACGCTAAAAGGTCATTAGTGATTACAGTAGAACCTCGATTATCCGGACTAATTGGGGATGAAGGTAGTCCGTACAGGGACAAATCCCCATAATCGAAAAATTATAATTGACAGGAGAAGACAAGTACATTCAGTATGGATATTTCTATTTATTTAGATTTATGTATAAATAACTTTAATATTAAATTATTTTTTAACAAAAAAATCTGTTATAGATTTCTGCTTAAAGCCAGCTTTTCTTTTTGAAGCTGCCAAATCGCGAATACTTTTAAGACATATAAGTTGTCCGAATAAGTTGTCTCAAACCACTTCATTGCGACATCTAAACACTGAAAAGCTTCAGAATGTGTAGGACCAATATCTCCCTCCTCGCAAATCTCTTCTTCGTCTTCTTGATCGTGTTGCTCTGAGGCAGATATTTCTTTAATTATTTCCTCATCTTTCAAAATTTGGAATCCAGGATCCATCGCAATTTAACCACTCAGTTACATCTTCTTCGTTGCATGCAGCACATATTGAAATTTGAACTATTGTTTCCGCAATGTCTCCTACACTTTCTACCGCGTTAATGAAACTTACTGATGATCTCTTCAAAATTTTGTTCCATGATTTTTTCATAGTTGACACATCTAAAGAATTCCAACTATCTGCTGCCATAGCAATAATCTTTTAAATTAATTTTCTTGTGGAAACATTTAACTGATTCATCATCATTTTCGTCTGCTGGCAATAATCTTCGAATCATCTGTTTTCTATATAAGCGTTTGAATTCTATTACACCCTGATCCATCGGTTGTATTATGTGATCGATCGTGTGATCGCGTATCGATGTGACATTTGGTGGAAGAAATTTTACTGTAAACATTTCATCGATCTGGTTTAAGCATTCAATAGATGGGTGGGATGGTGCATTGTCTAGTGATAATAATGTTTTTCCTCTTTTATCTATGGAGTTTTGGTGTTTTTTCACTTCTGGAATGAACTGTCTTTCATACCATCGTTTAAAAATTTCACCATTCATCCAGGCTTTTTTCTGATGATCATATTCAACCGGAAGACTTTATATATTTTTAAAGCATCTGGGACTCTTTGATTTCCCAATGACAAACAGTAGAAGTCTATGTCTGTCTGTTGCATTGGCACACACCAATTTGGTGACACGTTCTTTACTCATTTTTTTCACGTCTTGATGCTAAAGTTTTATTAGGTAGTTTCTTTCAATTCAAACCGGTCTCGTCAGTATTATAAATAAATTCTTCGTCGAATCCTTCCTTCTCTACAAACAAGTTCAATGTGTCAATGAAAGTGTTTGCTGAAGGTATGTCGGCAGAAAGCTTTTCCACGTGAATTTCAAGTTCCTTGATACCATGTCGTCCCTTGAATTTTTCAAGCCAGCCCGAGCTTGCTTTGAATGTGGAATCTCAATTTAATCTTGTATTGAAAAAAATTGCCTTTCACTCAATAATGGACCAGATATTGGCTCTCCAGATGATCTTCTTTGTATGAACCAGATTAAAATACACTCTTCAACTTCTTAATTTCCTGATTTTTTCATAACTTTACGCTCTAAGCTTCCCATCTTTTGACATTAAACAATTTGTAAACTTCAAGATTTTTTCACTTTGTTTTTTTATATCTGAGATCGTTGATGTTCCTACACCATATTTATTAGACGAAAAACGTCCCGATTCACCGCGTTTCAGAGAATTGATTATGTCTAATTTGTCCTTTAATGATACAACACGTTTTCTTTTCGATGACATATCAGTTATATTAAAAATAAATACAATTTAAATTTTGATTAAATTTTCAAGAAACAAACATCCGATGCGAATTGAATTCGTACGATTACTTTATTTATTAATATTTTACTAATACTATTATGTACTAATATTTTACTATTACTAATATTTACGATTATGTACTAATATTTTACTTGTTTGGACTTAACGTTGGAACAAATGCATAAAACGCATTCCAACGTGTACTTAAACAGTGGACGTGCAAATTAGCACGTCCGCTGTTTTTTGTTTATTTTGACCATCCGGATAATCGAAAATCCGGATAATCGAGGTTATACTGTATTTCGAACTCTACAGAAGTGCAAAATAATGTTTTTTAAAAATTTCTTGTATTATTAAATGATTTCCATATGTGTTTTGGATGAACAAATATGGAAATCGTTTAATAATAAAAGAAACATTGACAAAATCAGATTGACAAAACTTTCTTTTGCTCTCCTATAATGTTCGAAATAATCACTCTTTTGGCTTTCTACCATCGATATTTCTAAACTGATAGATAAATTTTAAAATAAAAACTTTGTTCATCGATAAGATGGTGAATAATTTCTTTTTCAGACTCTCAACACAATTTCTGCAGAAAAGAACTCGACCATCATCTTCCCGCTGCCAATTGATATTCTCACGTACTTCATGAAGGCCAACGAAGCATCTTCATCACGCCAACATAATTCATCGGAGACATGATAAACATTTCTCCTTCTAGATGACGCATTTGATGGGTTAAAAAACGCATAGAGTGCCACCACTATAACTTGGCGTGCGAGGGAGTGCGCCCCTGTCGCGAAACAGAAGTTGCCAGTTTCTAAATTTATTACACAATACATAATGTACTGAATGTCCAGTGACCAGTGTCAGAGCCTTCAATATAAATTTGGTCGGGTAACAGCACGCTCCGCGGCGGCCGCTCTATCTGTCAAACTGTCAGACGGTAATATCGATCCATTATTTGCTTTTTCAGCTTCGCAAAACTTAAATATTTTATTGGCAATTGTTCTTGCACCACCCCGGACTGTTTTGGTTGTTTTGGACATAATAATTCAGTGTATATTGGTAATCAAGATGTCACAGCTCCTGAGCAAATAGAAAATTGTACTGAATTACAGGGCGAGGGGTTACCGCCGGGTGCGGGTGGGGCCGGTTTTAGTTCCAATCTTGCCGCACGTCAAGTTATGTTGGGCAGGCAATACCAATTTATTAATCTCGTTAAAATAAAAGGGCTTTTCGTGGTTACCTATTTTACAAGTCGACGAAAAAATGGTCGAGCAATGCATTTTTTACGAACGCTGCCTTAACGGTAACGGAGGTAGAGAAGTTGTAGAACTCTAAAAATTTTATAAAAAGTCCGCCTCAATATATATACATATATTTATATGAAGGTTAATTCACAAATTGACATAAATACAACATAAATCTACATGTGCGAAGCCGTGCGGGTAAGCGAGTATTTTATAAAATAAGAGCAAATATTGTTTTAAAACTTGATAGAAATCAGTTTGTTTCATATACAACAAATTATTTATTCATACAAAATGTATGAATATTAAATAAAAGTTAATATTTCCACTATAATCGTAGAAATATTAACATTTGAGAGGTGTGCTGACGTTTCTCACAAAAACTTTACGTGTGTCTTGTCTATTTTGCCTTATATAAAATATTATAATGATATTGTCAATTCATTTTATTTTTAACAAGAAACTAACAGAATATTGGATACAAGATTTATAAAAAAATACATTATTAATTTTCAACTTAGCCCATTGTCCCAATTACAAATGTCTTCTGTCTACTCCAGCAATATGCATCCCCAAATAATAATAATTTCAAATGTCCATAACCAATCCATTATTATCCAATCAATTATCCAATAGCTAATCTCATTCCATCATCAAATTCAAATGTCAAAATTAGTATGATTACAAAATTGTTATTAAATTAAATGAAGACTTTGATTTTAGGCATTTTTAATAAAATACTCATTAGATCAGTTATTTTTAAATATTTCCATTCAATGAAAATTAAAACTAATAAGTACATCCGTTACTATATCTCATGTCATTGGTATTAATCATTAATCAAAATGTATAATTCTCTAAGTAACAATGTCCATCACTAACACTACCAGATGGCTCAAATAATAATGAGGCGTAATATATTAATGAGGTACATATTGGAAGCAAAAAAAGTATAATTCTCTATTTAATGATGTCCATTACTAAAGTTATCAAGACTCTACGCTACTCTAGATAGCCTTACTCACAGCCTTAACTTGGGCCGAAATATATTTAATAAAAATATGTCTTTTACGTATATATATATTATCTTTTACGGGTTATAGCTAATATATACATATTTGGTGTGTCAGTGTAATGTGATGATGAAAGAATATATAAATAAATATGTAATTGATTTAATGTGTTCTATGAGTTCAGGTTGTTGTCAAGAGAATGAATGTTGTGTAGGAGTGAATTTTTAAATATTGATAGGGTATATATATATATATATATATAGTATTTATTACAAATTCTTGTGACGGAAGAAAAATAAACAACATTATTAGGATGCTGACTTATTCTAAAGGATTCAACGTGCACATTTATGTGAGTTATGAATCTCAACATTGTATACACTATGTTTACGATATTATCAAAGTGACGGCACCCAGTTTCCTTATTGAGTTGGCTTTAGCGTTCTTAGGTAATTATACGCTGGAATATCATCCAGCGTATAATTACCTAAGAATGAGGGAGAATGTACGCAGGTTTCAGATTTCATATACAGTAGAATCTCGTTAATTCGAAATTCTAAAGACCCAAAAAAACATTTCGAAATATACTGTACCGCGTTATATTAAAATTCAACGTAAAAAAAAAATTGCGATGTGATTGCGAAATTTGCCAAAAATCGTAAAACTCGTGAAAAAAGCCATAAAATTTGTGAAAAACATCTGTATTTTTGCATATTTCAAGAAATCATTTTGAAAATTCGATATATAAAAAACACTCAATTAAGTGAAATGAATCGTATTGATTTATGGCGCATAGGGCTAAAAATTATTTCGAATTATCAGGTTTAATCTACTATGAAATTAACGTTTTGGGACTTGTGGGTTTGAAAATTTTTGAATTATGGGGAATTTCGAATTGTCGGGGATAGAATTAACGAGGTTTTACTGTAATATTGGTATGATAAATTGCAGCATTTTTTAGATGTTATACTCATTTAATTACATTTGAATGAGATATGTGAGTGATGTACCCAGTTGTTGAAATTAAAAATCTCGCCAAACCTAAAAAAAATTCACTTGTAAAACTTTTCCGTGGTTTGTATCTGATTGTATCGATGATTGGGAATTGATTTTTCACATTTTGATGGGCAACAATCAGTGCATTAGACAACAACATCGTGTTTGATTAACGATCTTTGTGTTTAAATATTTTCAACAGTTAAGAGACATTTGTTAAACAAAATCGAAAGTGAGCAAATAGATTTGTTAAGAAATAAGAACTAAATACATAAAAAGTTGATATTTACAAAATATGTATGTAGAATTTATAATATTGTTTAAACGTTGTCAGTGGTTTAATGTAATCGTAGAATAAAGATCGCATTGTTCACAAGATTGCGTTCACAATATTAATTTTAGAGAAAAAATGTGATTTCATAACCAATACATTTTTTTTGGTTTGTCTATACTACCTCAGAAATATACATGTTTAAACTTAATTGATTATATACAAAGTTATTTTATATTAATGATTAAAGTGTCTTAGATCATATACAGGGTGTCTCATAGCTAGTACCAAAAACTTTACAGAAGAATTCCTGCTTTGATAATGAGTCGAAAATTTTCCGACAACCATGACCAGTCAATAGTTATGGAGATATGCAATATCAAAGATTGCATTTTTTTCAATATTTTTGACTTGTTTTTGCAAAAAGTTGAACTATCATTACAGTTGCTTATGATAGCATATTGCTTATACATTCCCTTTAATACAAGTTGAAAAAAATTATAAAAACCTTGTGAAAAAGAAAATATAATTTTTTACAAGGTTTTTATCATTTTATTTGAGTCCATTTATATGAATCCACTTGCAAAGTTTTTGCTACTAGATAAAAGACAGTGTCATTTTATATTTATGATAAAAGTGCCTTATTTATAACAAATGTTATTACGAGACTTAAGGGATTTATTTACATTTTTGATTTAATGTACCTAAAATAAACTACAAAAAAAACCTATTTATTTTGTTTTATTAAAAAAATGCAATGCCTTCTCTCAAACTTCTTTAAAATTACCTCCTTCCTATTTTAATATTTTTGATCACATCTTTTAATATATTAGCGACAAATGAAAATATGTACCAAGTTAAAAACGACTAGTAGAGTTTCAAGCCAAGCCTAAGTAAGCAATCCATTCATTTTCCTGTCTGTTGAACTAGTTTTCTTTTTGATTTACTAATCAAAGACAGTTTGAGTATGAGACGAATGTTTGTGTTGTGTGAGAGGGAAAGAATAATTAAAAAAGTTATTGGCTAGGATCGTGGAGGACTACAACAATAAATTTGTGTATGTACTTTTTTTAAATATTATCTTATGCATACGAATGAGCTCCAAAAATTAATAATTATTATATTATTAATATTTAAAGCACGAAAGGGGGGAGAAATGGTTACAACTGGGAAAGATGGAAGAGGCCTACATCCAGCAATGGAGAGACGAAAACGGAAGAAGTAAGCGTGAACTATGTGGTCGGGCATTTTAACAAAATGTTAGTTATGTTAATATATAACCACTTTCTGAGATTTTAGTCTGTTCTTTAATTCTTATGCCTTAATAATAATGACTTCTTGGAATTTCCCAATCATCTTACAGTCCAATTATAATTTTGATATGGAAACGGGAAAAAATATTAAATACTAATAATAAAGGGTTAAAACATTTTATTTTCATAAAGCCATAAAAAACAATATTCCTTTATCCTTTGATGTGCCGGAGCGTGGATCCGCGCTACCTCCGTAAACTGCTACAGTGCGGTTCCGTGCTTCTATGCCCGCGTGCATTTTTTATATTACGGAATAAAGTTGGTGCAAAAGGTGTGCGATGGTGTTTTATTGTTTATTAAAGTAATTGCTGATAAAGACGACTAAGTTGTTTGTTATTTTGTATTTTTATTATTTTTCAATAGTTTATAAGTAAAGACTTTTTGAAAAATGACGTAAATCTCTGAATAAATTCACATAAAAGTTCTCAGTGTCCGTTGGTAGTGCGTGAGTTTTGTTTTTGGTTATTGTTATCCTTTTATTTCACATTTATTGCGAATCATATATTGTATGAAAGACTTTTTTTCGAAATGAAATGAAATAAACAAAACCCCAATGTAAGTTCAGTATTTTGTTTTATAATCATTGTCCTTGGGTAAGGCAATACTTAACGACAAGTCGAAAGAAATTGTTATGGTATGAAAATTTACGGCAGTAATGTGATAAAACAAGTACTTATAAAAACCTTAGTTAGGTATCTTTAAGAATTTTTTTTTTTTATAAATTAGTGGCGTCAAACCACGAATTTTAATAAAAAAAATTTAAGTAAAATAGCGCTTTTGTGTATTATTTAGTGCGGCACACAGCGTAAACTACATCTGCCGCGCCGCAGCAGCAAATGTTAATTAATAGGTACTCAAATAAACTTTCCTTATAGTCCTCTGTTTGATTTGGCATTATTGGGTAAAACACAAGACTTGTCGACACCCCCTTCAGACCCCACCCTCTCTCCCTCCCCACCCCTCAGATTCTTGACCTCTTTTGGTAGGCACCTCGGAGCATGTTAGCCCTCAGATAGATTAACTTGCGTGTGAAGGTGTTAGTGTATGATTTATTATGTTATTATTATTATTTATCTATGGTGTTATTTACATGCTGGATGCTGGTGTAACGGTTGTCCCGATGAAGAGACAGGTACGTATCGAAATAATGTCAGCAATACCTTATTACGAATTTAGAATGTACTAATTAGATATTTTATAGGAAATACAGCTCCAGCCCTTCAAAATCATGTTTCCAAACCACTAAGGAAAGTTAGTAATATCTTCGCAATGTAAAAAGCAAAGGCAACAATATCAATCAATCTCCAAGGATGTGTTACGTGACAAAATGGCTGCTTCATACTAAAATGAGAATTGATGACGATTTTAGATTGAAACATAACAAAGACATATCCAATTATGAAAATAGCAAAAGCAGCAATGTCCACTATTTATTTGGTGGCAAACAGCAATATCCATATTAATATTTATTTATACGCGTACATAAAAGGTAAACTGAAGTGGCAATTGTTTTTAAAAACTTATTTCCAATAAGATATAAGTTTCATAGATTCCAGAGAAATTTCCTCGAGTAGTGACAGGTTTTTTGTATTCATATTTATAGCAACCCCTCGGTGGGATATTGCTGCCCTTGCTTTTACACCTCTCACTTGGACCTTGTGACAATAAAATCTAAACGGTGGAAAAGGATGTTAAAAAAATAAACGGATGTATATAATTATATAAAGATTTCATTTATTTAAATCGCTGAAATACATAAAATTACATCAAATGAGTATAATATATCAAATAAACTAAGTACAATCCAAATACTACAAAATCTACAAATCAAACAAAATAACAATAAGAAAAATACATAGATCACAAAATAAATTCAAATTAAACAATTCTTTGCAGAGTAAAAATATAATTTTAGAAAACCAACAAATATGATAATAGTAAGGAATAAATACATACATAGTTGTTTTTAGAACGAGTACTCAATAATTTATTAATGTTCAGTAAGTAAAAATAATACTTTTTTTTTTTAATTGAAGTTTACATTTCAAATAATCGTGAATCAAATAAATAAATAATTTTAACAAAGCTAAGTCTTTTTGGTGAGTGCTCATTAAGAACTACCTTGTACGATGCAATTGTAATCTCAATTCGTTCCATTCAATACATATAACATAGTACATATTATTTTAACACGGTTCATTTCATTCTGTCCATATTATACAGAAATATTTAAATTTGGTTCATTTAATTTCATCGATATAACATACAGTAAGTAGGCACCGGTTATTGTGATAACTGATGATTTTGATTCTAACCTAAAAAGTTCAAACTGCACAAAGATGCACACGTACTAAAACAAATGCCATTTCATACACATTTTAATCTTTCCTTCCCGGTTCTTTAAACTGAGTTAATATTCCCTCTAATTGTGTGAATATCTCTGTAATCAGAGTTCATATTTTAATATATTTATGCATTCAATAAAATTAGTTGCAATCTACATGTAAGAATTTACCAGAGACAACAAAATAGAATGTTTTCTCAAAGAAACTTACGTTAATTTTTCAATATGCTCATGTATTGTACAGGGGAGCGGTGCAGGGAGCGCTGTGCGTGGTGTGCAGTGCATAGTGCGCTTTCATAACTAGCATCACCAGATCTAGCCAACAAGCTTGGTTGGATAGGATATATATGTGGGGCAAGCAAAGACAGCTGTTGAAATAGTACACGAGGCTAAACCGACTGGGAAAAGACCGCTGGCCGATCTGGAGAAGCTGGGGGGAAGGAGGGGCGGGCGGTAGCAGAAGGCAATGGACCGGAAGAAGTGGAAAGGCATCATCCAGGAGGTCGGAGCTCAAGAGTTGTAAGTAAATTATTACTGGCTACATACCGCTGGAAATTGCCTAATGAATTAGGCATCTAAAAAGGTCGACTGATACTATTATTCCTTGTTCTAATAACCAACAAGCTGAGTCTAAAATGCAACTGTTTTTCTCGTTTGTTTTTGCTGTTTTGTCAAAATACCTTCGGGTACTAATAGATGAATGCATTAATTCGCCCTAAAACTTACTAGACTGACAAAATCATCAAACTCTGCCAGAATATCTGACATGGAAATGGACTTAGAAAAATGGGAAACACTTTGGAATCCTAATAACCACTGAACAAAATAACCGGTGCCTATTATAGTATTATTTAAGCTCGATTCGATCCATATAATACAGTATTCTCTATCAATTAGGCAAAAGATCATCTATGAAAATATCAAGTGCGAAGTGTAATTATAGTCATTCATATATCTATAAAACACTACATAACTTTCAGTGTTATAAAAATTGATCTATCACATTGCATAATACTTTCATTAGCTACTGTACAATTAATATTGGAGAGTTGGAGGTGGTATAAAAAAGTTTGTTTTACATTGTATAAATGTTTAACGCCTACAATAAAAATGGTCATTATTTTGACCACCTATTTTAAAATGAGGTTCTTGGGGATTTGTCATGGCAGTGGGTTTAAATAAATATTGCTTATTATTTATATGCACAAAAATGACACATTCAATTTAGAAAAACGTACACACAATTTTTTTGAGCAACGATGAAACCGAGTTTCTCCGGGGTATGCTTGGCTACAATAATTTACAGACTAGAAGAAATGTGTATTTGATTACACATTTTTATCCACTGTTGTGCGATATGATTGATAATCCTGAAATTATGTGGAGCATTGGTTTGCGTCAGCATAGTCTGTTTCACATTCCAATATACAAGACCGATCTACTGATTGTTATACCTGTTGGAAGAGCTATAACAATCAGCAGGTTGGTCCTGTATTGTCTTTGTGCTGAACAATATTGCTTTGAACATTGATCTGTTCCATATCTCTGAGAAGGTTTTCTGAAGCAGGATTCTCTTACATCTTCTTGAAATGAATCATGTATGTTAATTAATGATATAACATTTACAAATTAAATGTATGTTTTGAATGTGAATGTTGTATACAGAATAAATTTCATTGAATTGAACCATAATTTTGCAAGATTGTCTCAAGGGGTCATTGTATATTGTCTGCAGGAGATTGTTTTAAACACCTAAGTACATATGACATAAATAATATTATAACAATATTTGTAGTGGAAAGTTAATTAAAAACATAGATAAGATCACAATTCATATTCACAAATTTATACGTTTTGATATGTACAATAATCCGTCATTACTTGCTGGAATGCATTTCTTTACGATAAGTGATGAAAAATTGGGAAGATTAGGTACGTTTAATAAAGTAGGTTAGGTCCCAAAATGTGAAATATAATAAGTTATTCTAAATTTGTGTCACCTTACATTTATCAATGATAATCCGTTAAGAAAAATATTAGATTTCTTAAATATGTAATGTAATTTTATGTCATTTTAAAAGTTATCTCAAATATTAAACCATACTAGATTAAGGGTCAGATTATTTAAAAAAAATCAATTAAATGGATAACAAATGAGAAATTTAGATAATACAATAAAATAGATTTTTTGTCTTATTGGTCGCAAGAATAGATCACGTCGCATTTTACACTTTTGAATCATAACAACAAATTAATGAAACTGCAAATTGAAAGCCTGCAAGTAACGAGGAATACTGTACGTCATAATATGTAATTATAAATATAAAGCCAACAAAAAAAAAGTACAATATAAAATAAAAAAGAGAAACAGTCCATAGATGTCGTTGTGAACATAACCTGCTAAAATGTTAACGCACACTGCACAGAACCTTTGGTTATCATTGCGACGAAATAAAAAAACATTGAATCAACACAAATTCATTTGAAAGATTCATGATACTTCTCAAGAAATATACATCTTTAAGAATTTAAGTTTGGGACTTCGTCAAAAAATATTGTTAATTATATCATTATTCAGAACATTTTAGACTTGCTGCATGTGAAAAGAAAATGGATTAAATGCACAATTGACTTACTCTCTGTAGGAAGTAAAGGAATCGGAGGAAACATTGAACATGTTTATAAGAGATAAAGAGTGGATAATGTTTAATATAATTTTATATAGAATATTGGCATGTTCTGCGATAATATGAAAACTCTAATTTTGGTATAAATTTGATAAAATTTGAGCTATTTGTGTACACTGTTTATTAAAAAACAGTCACCTTAACAAAAACACCTAACAAGTTATGTTCCTTAGAGGCATAAAAATTTTCACTCAAAATCACAAAACTATAGCTTCGGACTACCGAATACTAGAGCGAAGTTCCATCAGGGCGCTCGCCGTAATAATTCCGTGCTTCTGGCTGAATTTATTGATGGTGGATCTTTCTATCTCCTCGATACTCTTTCCATAGAGATTGTTTATCGAACCTGATTTCCTCGAGGTCGGTTTGACACGACATCTCACGTAGCTCTCATCAGACATGGATCTGATAAAATCACCCTTGCATTTCGACCGTGCGTTATCTTGATTGTACTCTTTTCTCGAGTGCATTATGTATTCGTCCATGGATAAGTTTTTACGTAGAGGATTACGTCGTTCTTCTTTGATTGGTTTGCTGTGGCTGATTTTGTCTATTTTCTTCTGTTCCGGAGCATTCTTGTGAGGTTTTGATATAACCTCGATATTTGAGAACATCTTCGGTTCCGATTGAACGTATGTCGGTGGTCTGTGAGCGTAGTGAGCGAGGAGCCCGGAAAGGTTAGGTCTCTCGTCTGCGGCAATCTTCGGCTGCCTCATGGAGGCTGCAGCAGTGACGGCCTGGGGTCTGTAGCCTCTCGTGGTCTGGATGGAAGATATCTGCTTGCGTTCTAGGGTTGTGGACGCAGAGTCACTGCTCGACTCGGCATTTCTGGTGAATATAATGAATTATTTGTGAGGATTAAGAGCATGAGAAAATACGTGGGTTAAAAAATGTTTTTTATGTGGTAAATTAACTAACACAGTAAAGCCCCGTTAATTAAAATTTTCGAAAACACACAAATTCCACAATATTAATTTCATAGATAACAAACCCTGATAATTCGAAAATCCTGGTAATTCGTAATTTGAAAAAATAATTTTTAGATCTTTGCGTCATAGATCAATGATCATGCGCACTCTTATGGGGTGCCCTTTATGAATTTCACAATATCTTAATGAATCCTCTTTATTTATTTACATTACGTTGCAATCCCTAAAATTGGGGAATCCTGTGAGTGCTTTTTTCAGTTTGCTACCTTAATATGCGAGGATAGTTTTAATTTGCGCCAATTACTTGTACTTCAATGCATTTAAAATAGCTTTCACTTTTTAAATTCCTTTTAAGTTTGATTCTTTTTTCTAATTACTGTATTTGTTGTTAAAATGTTTAATTTTCTTTGAAAGAAGTTAATATCGACTTATCTTATTATTTCGTGTAGGTGTTTGTAGATGATTGACATCAGAAAAATCTGAATTATCAGAAAAAAAGTCGTAATCGAAAGTTAAACTCGAGTGAAGATTGAAAACCCTTCCATAAATTCAAAGATAACACTAAAAATTTTCCATTAAGAGCATCCAAATATGACTATATAAAATAATTTGATTTTATTTTATTCTCAAGGGAGAACAGCAAATATGTCAATATTGAGTAGGTACTAAAGTATTAATAATAAAAATGGCACAATATTCAAATTAGTAGTATATAAATATTGCACTTTCGAAATGTGCAAAAATACTTAGGTTTTTTACGAAATTATAATGAGTTTTATGATTTCTTGGGAATTTTGGAATCGCATCAATTTTTTTTTGATATTTTTTGATATTTCGAATTTCGAATTAACAAGGTTCTGCATAATTTGAAATGTTTTTTTTTCGAGTACCTTTGATTTCGAATTAATGAGGTTCTACTGTATATAACATTACCCTAAACCTAAACTTCCTTAGTAAAAGTATTATGAATGATGAAAATGCAAAAAGATTACAATGAGAATATGTATTATTTACAGTCAGATATGTATTTATCTACCTTGAAGATCCCCTCTTCATCAGACCATACAGCCTATTTCGGTACTCGTCAACAGACAAGCGGAGGTCATCACAGAGCGGCGGGATGACGTTGTGCAACAGTACGGGCTCATTCTTCTCCTGATGAAATCTGAAAGAATAATGAAGTACACATTTTCAATCAAAGCTAAACGCCTGTGCTGCAAAAAGAGAACTAGCTTGGTGGTCTCCAAAAAGGCCGGAACCCTCGATCACTGGATCTTAGAGCGAATGTCTTAAACACTAGACCAATGATCAAATGGCAAATATTTTGGGCATCAAGAATAAGAACAACATAATAAGACTCTAATAGTGGGTCGCACTGAGAGTTGTCAAAGCTTAACCCGTTTACTGATTGAACAGCGGGATGGTGAGATACGTATTTACATTCGTGAGTGGCTGACGTTTTCCAGGAGGCGTCGGCTAAGACTGGCGTGTCACCCAAACTGTTGTGGCGTGTCGTAGGCGCGTTGGAGACTCATAGCTATACAAAATAGCGTTTTATACTCTCAGGATTGCAAAATTATAAAGCTTTATAATAATGCCATGGTAAATATTAGTATTTAACCCAATATTAAAAACTTGGTTTCAAACACTATATTTTTGATAATACCAACCGTTTTCGAATCCACCGTTCCTTATTTTTTATATTATTTAAAATATGATAGAGACCTGAAAGGTCTATGGATAATATTTTACATAAGATTTGGATATAATAATAATGACACAGAGTATTCAATCTTCAAGGTACATATATTACAAATTAATCATTATAAAAAATGGGCAATATATTTTTTTGGCAATTTGTTTTGTGTGTACCTACCTGCCATATAACATTTATTCCTTTATTGTCTGTTTTGAGAGTTTTTTTTTACTATTTCTATATTTATATGCATTTATATTTAATATAAGTGCATGCTGTCGACACTCTCAATGAGAGACTCGATATAAGCATTTTTCTTTTGTAGTTTGTAGAAGGAACGGTAGTTCCGAAACCTAATGGTGTTATAACCACAAACAAATAGCAGCTTACCTGGCAACATAAGCATGCTGCAGGGCCTGGTGCGCCGTGGGCCTCTTCCCGGGGTTAAAGACCAGCAGGCGGCAGGCCAGGTCCACCGCCTCCCGGCAGCCGCTGCGCAGGAGCATCTCTTTCAAGGGGGTGCGGCGTGACACGGCCGTGCGCACCAGCGAGGAACCGTAGCCCGTGCACACGGCCTGGATATCTGACCCAGATAAAACAAAATTCAATATACCATGCCATTCTGCAAAATAATGAAATTTCTATTTCATTTATTGATTTATTTTTAACCTTTGCCATACAATGCCAAAATTGAAACGCATGTTCCGGTGCTGTAAATGAGTGCATGAATACTTTCTCCGTTTTCAAGTCGGATGAATATGAATATGTATATTACATATTTTACTCAAATTCATCATTCTGGTTTGTGTTTTCTGGGGTATTATGCTATGTTTTTACGACCTATCTGGCCTAAAAACATGATATAATACCCCAAAAGATTCTGAACAGCCGTGAAAACCTAAGAACATTCTTAAATTTATCATTTTTTTAAACATGTTTCAACACGTTGCATCAATATTCTTATTTTTTTTAAATGAGCTAAACGCTTGTGCTATGAAATGAACTTGCCGGTGTCTTCCAATGGACTGAACCACCAACCACTAGATCGCTAGACGAACGTCATGATCAATACACCAACAAGCTACTCAAAAAACACACCACTACATTAAAATAATTGTTATTATATATAAATAAATAGATTACTTGTCTAAGACCACTAATGACCTTACTGTCTAAGACCACTAATGAGTTATTATTGGTCTTAGACAGTAAGGTCATTAGTGGTCTTAGACAAGTAATCTATTTATTTATATATAATTGTAACGGACAGGGTTGAGCCATGTAAAAAATGAGAACATAACATGACCACTATGAGCGGCGCTTGTCCAAAATAAATCAGCCGCTACATACAGAAAATTGCATTGGAGACGAGGCGTGTATGCCGCTACTGAAAATCGGGTTGCCGCTCGGAGCGCGCGCAAGTCAGTGCCCAGCGGCTGTTGCCGCGACTGGAGGGGGGCCGCGCGCGCATACTGCTTCCAACTAGCTGTAGAACAACATCGCCCGGACACTAGCCCGGAGATTGGCCCTTTGTTAAATGAATATGAAAAATGCAGCCTGTTTGGCCGCCGATGTTATTTCCAGCTACAAGTGTCGATACAAATATGTGTGGAATTTGTATATGTTATGAAAATATTTTAAAAAATATGTTGATGCCTTGTAAGAAGCAGCGCTTGGCGCCCTTTTTTGTATGCAATATTGTCATGTGCATTATGTTGAATCTCTGATGAGAAAAATGTATTGGAATTTTATGAATTTTTATGAATAAAATGGAAATAAATAATTTTTTATTTGGCACCTATTGGTGCGTGGACAAAGGTTAGAAGTTTGAGCCGAAGGGATTCTTCCGCGATGTAACGCCCCAAAGTAAAGTATGTGTGTGGCACGCGGTACCCGCGATGTTCGCCAACACTAAATGGGCATGAGTGTGGCACGCAATATTCGCCAACACGGGAGACGAGTCTCGCTGCAGAGGGTCTCGTCTCTTTCTTTCCGCCGTTGAATCCGCTGACGGGCAAATAATTTTTTTTTGAATATTCAGAGATTTTACAAACTTACCTGACCGGCTATAACTTCTAACGCCTAGTACTCAAATTCCGAGCCCCCGTCTGAGATGCGTATATGGGATACCCTCCACGGGGGCCCGAAGGCTTGCACCGGGCGCCATCGTGGAGATGGTCATCATGAAATAAATGAGTACTGGAAGACCGTGAGAAAAATTTTGTATTTTTCTCGATTTGGAAACGGTAGACGCCTGTTTGCGGGCCCACGTCGCGGTAAGCTCGCGCACACGGCTCGCCGTGGAGAATATTAAAAAGTTGAATTTTTTATCGACAATCAGAGCGGCTTACCGTGAACGAATTCCTACTTATGTAGTGTCATTGCATTCCTTATCTGAATGCCTGTCTGGAAAATGTATTTTTATACATGTGGAATGATATAGGCGCGCCTGAGAGTAAAATAAAGAAATTGGTTTTTGGCGCTTTTTTGAATGCCTATAACTCAGTAAATATTTAACTGAAATATTTGGAATTACTGTTAAAATGAGCGCTTGCATGCGCAAATTACATTTGTCATAGCAAAACTTGTAAAAATGCTGTTTTTGATTTTTTATGAATTTTTGAAAATTTGAGCCGTTTGTGGCGAATTTAATTTTAGTTTTTTGGGACTTGTATGACCCAGCCCGTCCAAATAACTGTGTTATTATCATCTGCTAGGTCTGTTATTACAAAATAACACAGTATTAGTCTCTTGGGAGCTAAAATGCATTTTTTATGAATTAATTTGTATCTGTCATATGAAATCTGCCGCGCGGTGAAATTGTGCAACCGCGAATGACGTAGTTCACCGCTCGGCCGCTGGGAGCGCTGCGGCGCCTTCCCAGAATTACGCAATCTCATTGGTTTCTGTAATATGCTATGACGCAATCTTGTGAAATTTTGAATTTTGTATAAATAAAATGCATTTTTTGAGCGGGTACCACAGATACGCCACCCGCGTCGGTACGAGAACCGCTATTTGGACAATCTTCTTGCTGCCTTTTCTTTCTGACCCTGCTCACCTACTTGGGACTCTGCTTTCTTGGATTTTTGTGACCACTGCTTTCTGACTTGGACTTCGCTTCGGATTTTTTCTTCGACTTTAATACGATAAAAGCACTACTTCGGCGTTTGACTTCTGGCATATCCACGGACTACGAGCTTCACTGCAAATTCTGGTGGCGATCTCTGCCCCACCAGCGAAGACTACTGAGCCGCATAAAAAAGGTGTTCCCATCCGGAACATTTTGGTCCTGTTCGAGCCGGAGATCTGAGCTTCGCTGACGACCACCATGTCTCAAGAGGGATCGAGACACTCTGTTG
This sequence comes from Agrypnia vestita, assembly GCA_016648135.1. Taxonomy (NCBI): domain Eukaryota; kingdom Metazoa; phylum Arthropoda; class Insecta; order Trichoptera; family Phryganeidae; genus Agrypnia; species Agrypnia vestita. Next base: position 54,272 of record JADDOH010015123.1, read on the forward strand.
GGGGAGACCACGACCAGGACGAGCCTGTGGCACCGGAACGAGCCGGTTCTGAAGTGGACCGGGCCTCCACGACATCCACGGAGGACACCGTCCGCCGGCAAGCGGCGGAGATCCGACGCCAACAGCAGCTCATACGAGAACTCCAGCGAGAGCACGCGGAGGCGCTCATCCGGATCTGCTCAGCAAAGGCAGACGCATCCGAAGCTGCAAATGTGCAACCGACCAGGGCGGCATCCAAGCGACCAGCCTCGGTCGCCGCTGATGATGTCACACCCAAGCGGGCGACACCAGCCGCCACCGATGACGTCACCACCCGCCGCCCACCAGTGGTCGCGACCGATGACGTCACCACTCGCTGCCTACCAGTCGTCGCAGCCGATGACGTCACCACTCGCCGCTCACCAGTTGTCGCGGCCGATGACGTCACCACCCGCCGCCCACCAGTTGCCGCGGCCGATGACGTCATGGAGGAGTACGCGATTGTGTCATCAGACCGATCTGGACAGCGGGGCCGTTGTCCCGAACCGAGTACATTCACCAGAGATTGGGTCCTGAGCCATCCGGAACAAAGACGGATGGTCAACTCACTGATTGAAGAGGCGCTCAATTCACGCCAGGCCAACAGCACTCGCTCACAACCTACTGCGGGAGAGGCGCCGGTTTCAGCAATTTTGGCGCGACAATCAGGCGTCAAAGAATTGCCGCATTTTTCCGGAGACCCCTTCGAGTGGCCGACTTTCCTGGCGCAGTATGAGCAGTCGTCAGTTTTATGTGGATTGTCGCCGCCTGAAAATATTATGCGCCTACAAACGGCGCTGAAAGGACGAGCGCGCGAAGCAGTCGCGCCGCTTCTAGTGGACCCACAGAATTTGGAGGAGATTATGCGGACACTGAAAAACCGCTTCGGCAATTCTGAGGACATTATTGATAGCATGCTGGAAAGAGTCCGCCGCCACCCCCGGATCACTGAAGATTCGCCGATAGACGCGCTGACGGATTATGCTATAGCCATCAGAAATGTGGTGGCGACCGTGCATGGCTTTGACCGGAAATACCTGACGTCACCGCAGCTACTTACAGAAATGGTCGGCAAGCTTCCCATGTCGGCGAAATTAATGTGGCTGAATTCAAGGAGAGGCGGACCAACCAACATTACAATAAAGGACGTATCGGACTGGCTGGTCGACATATTGGACATGGCGCCGTACGCCGGATGTAGGCCAAAAGCGAGCCAGAAGATGACCGCCCGCCGAAGCGGTCAAGTTCACCAATTGACGGAAGACGGTGATGAAAGTAGACCGTCAACGAGCGCCGCCAGATGCTGCGCCTGCCATATGGCAAATCACGCCCTGCTGGATTGTAGGGCGTATTGGAATAAACCCATACGGGAGAGATGGACATTGGCAAGGCGGGCCGCTGTCTGCTTTAAGTGCCTGACAAGGGGGCATATGTTGCCTAACTGCAAGGCCAAGCGGTGCGGCGAAAATGGATGCCGAGCACCACACCACCACTCGCTGCACTTAGAAGAAAATCGC
>JADDOH010015124.1:0-75492 GCA_016648135.1 Agrypnia vestita
CTTTGCCGGTCAATTAAGAGCACACTCCGCCACTGCGTCGGCTTAAATGTCAACCACGGAGACAATGGAAAGGGACGGTTGTCACAACATTGCCCAATAGCCGACCGCCGTTTATCGGTTGACATTTCAACTGTAACCGACTTTATAATGTTAACCTTAAGTGCACGTATATTTATTTTGTTAAAGATCGCACGCGGTGCTGAGGGGTTAAACCACCCCGCGACCCTAGAATTTATTAGAAATTCGGAATATTTTATTATATAGCATAATCGATTTGTTAATTTGGGAGCAGTTTGAAGATATTCTCTTATTTTTTTGTACAAAAATTAGGATTGCAGATATTAGGAACGAATGTAAAGCTGATCTTAGCATAATTAATAGAATTAAAAAAGATTCGCTCAGATGATTTGGGCGTATTGAGCGAATGAATGAGGAAAGAATGGTAAGAAAGATATATAATGCAAGTGTTGATGGCGCCAGAAAGAGAGGGCGACCGCGGAAGACGTGGTATGACCAGATTAACCAGATACTGGAAGATGGTCCCGTTAGAATCCTCGACAACCGGCGAGCTTGCATGCGAAGATGTATGAATGTGGATGAGGCGAGAGTTGTATGTCAGGACAGAAGAGTGTAGCGCTCTATCCTTTCTGCCTACTCCCACGGAGAAACGGCTTGATGATAAGTATATTATTTGTAAAAAATATAAACAGATGGCTTATCGGATAAAAATTAATTGAATCCCATTCCCTCCCTCTTCCCACCCCTCCCATTTTATGCATTATCATAATTTAAATCTTTGAAATATTTATTATTTATCACATATTCTTTATCATTGTTTTTTATTTAGTTTTATTTACCAGTTTCGAGGAAACTTCACTGGTCATACAAAACGAATATTTTTTTTATATTAAATAAAAAAATTCAATTGTACTGTATGTTTCCCAAAAAAAGAAAAAATAAAAATAAAAAACTTATGCTACAACATAGATAAATCGTTTCTAAATAATAATTTGATTTTCGTTTTTTTGTCTAGGACAAACGTGCACTAAGGAATGTTGCATTTCAGTCGCGGCGGAGCTATGACCCTGCCTTTTTTTTCAAAAAATTTCCATTAAAAAATAATTTATTACCTCCTTACAAAAATCACCAGATGTCTAACCCTCAAATTAGAACTAGAATTATTCGGCAAGGTTTTGATTATTTTATTTAACTTGTATCATTACTAATGAAAATATAGAAAAAAAAAAATTTAAATATTTAAAAATTTATTTAAATATTTAAAAAAAAATTGAACTAGCTTATTTCCATAAATATTGAATTTAGGACATTGTTGCTTGAATAGTTTCGACTCATAATTTAAGCAGAAATCTATATTTATAGTAATATGGACTAGCTCTCCTATACACTGAGTATTTGAGATGAATAATAAATCCTTCATCAGCTGGCGCAAATAATGATGATATTGAGAGGTATAAAAGCAAAGGCAGCAATATAAAAAAAAATTAATGCAGTCATCGAGTATTACTTATTTAGAACGTATTGAATTCGAGAATGGAATTAAAAATTTAGCCAATAAAATAGGAGACATGATTTATGACATCCTTCGTCGATTCAGTACATTCTAAATTAGTAATCCTAGGTGACAGCATCCAAAATATTTTTTAAAAAAAAATTGATATTGCTGCTGCCTTCGTTTTCTTATCCCACATTTAAAAATTATGAGTTAAAGAAAGCAAAAAAAAAACACAATGTAACAATGTCCCACACTAACGCAATGAGACACTACGCTACACTAGATGGCACTGTTCTCACAACCTTAATTCGAGGACGAAATATTTAGTAAAAAAACCTCATTTTTACGGGCTATACAGTTATTGCTATCACAATTATAATGCAGTTATCGTTATTATTGTAATAGCAACGTTTCTTTATACAAATTTCATTTCCATTTACTTTGTATAAATTCTACCTGTTTTAAACATGGCGCTCATATCCACTACGTATCAAAAACTTCATTTTTTTGTTAGCGATACTTAAAAATAAATACATTTTAGTGTTGGGCCTGGAACGCATCCATAATATTTTTTTCCTTTTAATTCATTAAACGGTGCATTTATTTTAATGGTGTAAAAATATCACCAGTTTAAATTTTATGGGCAGTCAAAGTGTTGAGTTTTTCTAAAACGCTTATTTATTTGTCGGCCGGCCGGACGTCCATTTTTGTCTCCCTCGGTGTTATTTTTTGTTTCAGTTCTAATGTGCAGGTGCTTTGAATGCGGGCGTGCGGGCCCGAACGTGTCAATAGTTGAGGACGCATGCTGCCACTCGTCCCCACATGTTGCATTTACTGTTAAGTTTTTTTACTGCGATCGATGTACCTAAGCTGCTTGTTTAAGGGATGAAATAAAAACATTGGATTTCAAAATCATAAAAAAATATCTCGACCTAGTAGCAAGTAATCTCAAAAATAGAAATATTTTAACATTGCATTAAAAGTTTTTTTTACTCCGATCGATGTACCTAGGCTGCTTTTGTGATGAAATAAAAACATTGAATTTCAAAATCATAAAAAAAATATCTCGATCTAATAGCGAGTAATCTCAAAACTAAAAATATTTTAACATTGCGTTAAAAGTTTTTTTACTCCGATCGATGTACCTAGGCTGCTTGTTTAAGGGATGAAATAGAAACATTGAATTTAAAAATCATAAAAAAATATCTAATAGCGAGTAATCTCAAAACTAGAAATATTTGAACATTGCATTAAAAGTTTTTTTTACTTCGAACGATGTACCTAGGCTGCTTTTGTAAGTGATGAAATAAAAACATTGGAATCCACAAATTAAACAAAACAAAAAAAATGTGTAATTTATCTTATGTTTTATCTTATGTTTTATTGTTAAATTAGTATTAAGTATCTTTATTTGTAAACAAGGATTTTTTTTAATAAATAAAAAATAAAAAACTACTAAATCATGAAAAAATATCTCGACCTAATAGCGAGTAATCTCAAAAGTAGTAGGCAAATATTTGAACCGACGAAAAATAGAATTTTTTGGAGTTTGAAATATAAACATTTTCTAAATGAACAAAAAAATATAGACTAACAACCACATCTATCAAATTTTTGGAAGTTGTATACATATACTTACTTACTCACCATCACGCCGTTTCCTCGCGGGGGTAGGCAGAGAGAATAGCGCGCCACACTCTTCTGTCTTGACATACAACTCTCGCCTCATCCACATTCATACATCTTCATACGCAAGCTCGGCGGTTTTTGAGGCTTCTAATAAGAGGGACCATCTTCCGGTATCTGGTCAATCTGGTCATGCCACGTCTTCCGCGGTCGCTCTCTCTTTCTGGCGCCATCAACACTTGCATTATATATCTTTCTTACCATTCCTTCCTGATTCATTTGCTCAACATGCCCAAACCATCTGAGCGACCCTTTATTAATTCTATTAATTATGCTGAGATCAGCTTTACATTCATTTCTAATACCTTCATTCTTTACTCTATCATAAGTGGATTTTCCACACATACGTCTAAGGGATCTCACCTCCATTGCATTCAATCTACTTCAGTTATAACAAAACGGCCACACAACACCATTACACTTATCTAGGTGTTAAATTTTTCAATAATCTACCAATGAATGTCAGGACTGAAGAACAATATACTAAATTCAAGAAATACATAAAACAAATAGAATAATATATAATCAAAACAAAAAATTGTTAGTTTTTTAAAAATCCGAAAATAATTTGTAGATATACTTGATTACTAATATTTATTTTATGATGATACTTCTCTACACTGTTCCAATTATTGACTTATCATCCATGCTCTAATATTATGCATCATGTAATCCTGACCCCAAACACAAGTTTTAACTTTTCTGGGGGCAGTTAAACACGTATAAAAAAATGTAATATTCTGTCACTCAATATGAATACAAACATGTATTTATTTTATTTTCAATAAAGATTTTTTTTTTAATGTTTAATATGCACACATCGTTCCACATGTGTGTTGTATTTTTACTACCGCCGTCTGTGGTTGAATTTTTTTGTCATTGCCGTAAACCGGTAATGAGATATCTATATTTTCGATTGGAGTTTTTAAAGCAATATTATTTTTATGTGTACCTACATATATGGCATTCATCCAATTTATTAACCTAACACAAGAATACGCTTGATAATTATTTCAATTTCTAACTTTTTTTAGACCATTTTTTTTGGATATTCAGAATAGTTTGAATCATAATGTCAATCGCTATAAATTTTTTTTACTAAATTTAGGTTGACAGCCCGAAAAAAAATATATATATACCTATTGCTTTGCGAATGAAGAGATTGTATGTTCTAATATGTCGCGGTATTGGAAAGACGTAACCGATATTCACATTGAATAAGTTAAATGAAAGATATTGCTTATTGCGGTGACACTCGTACATGTGAATATATTGGCTTTTACTGAGAAATTCTATGGGATCTCTGACATCTGAAAGTGCTATCTTATCTGTTTATCTGCAACTTATCTGCTTCGCAAATCTTCTTACATTTAAAGGACGCGTCCATGCCGTTCGTTTGGATCCTTTCAATGTAATGCAGCAACAGAACCATAGATCCTGCCACTTATTTTCAGTCTCTCCGGTGAAAATCCGTATCTGTCAATAGTGGTCTGTATTGCGACTTGGAAATCTGGCTTGGTTCCAAGGTAGCCTTAACTGTTCTTGATAAAGTTTCTGAGAAAAGTGTAGTTTTCATCGTTCTTGTTATATACGGAATGTTTCCATTAGCTTTAGAGATTGCCCCACCTTGAAGCATCAAAAAACACATTCAGATTAAAAAAAAAAATTACGTAACCATTGCATATACAAAATTTGTTTTTGTTATTATTGTTTGCGGCATTCATAGGTTTATATTTTTCATTAACAATTTACTTTGAAAATTTAAAAATGGCGAAGTAATGTGCTGGCCCACAACGGTCCTTCCTTCTCCATGACGCGCGCAGCTGGTGGAGATTATCATGTCGCCATGGTTTGAACGAAATGAAAAAATATTTTTGATATAATTTTTTTCTTAAATAAATCGAAATAATTCATAATAAGTATACGATGCATTTTATAAAAAAAACATAAAAGAATAATAAAATTTGTTTAAAAATTAGACTACCACGCTAGCTCCAATTTTATGAATTTTTGACTGAGTGATATGTGAGGGAAGAGAACGCGATTTCTACATTCTTCCATTCTTTATTTGACTGTAGAACCGTTTACACGCGTGTAGATTAGTAACCTCGACTAACTAGTAACATTAATATTGTAATCGCACAATGTAAATCTCGAATAATTTGAAATAAATCAGTGAATATATAATCATGACTATCTTTTCGTGCTACCTCATGCCTTTCTTACTAATTAACTATACAAAAAAGTAATTTATTTTTTTAGAACAGAATCACATTTTTTTAATGTAAATTTGCTGACACTACGCATTTATTTATTTCATAATCATATAAAGTATACAGTTTAGATTGTGTTATGCCTGTCTCACTAGAATAATCTGTGTTGAAACCAGCATAGTCTTGAAAATACTTTTAGAAATTAATTCATATGTGTCTAATTTCAAAGTTATTTCTCCTTAATATTGCATTTACAAAGTAAAAATATATAAAAAAATATATTGAAAAAATACAAATAGAAATCAGAATAACATCACATAAGTCGGTGCTTAAATATACATTAACAGATATTTAGCGATATTAAAATATGTATTATTTATTGCAGTCTTTGAACGACTCTTCCTCGTATATATATATATATGACTAATTATATATATATATATATATATATATATATATATATATATATAACACTATATATATATATATATATACCTATATATATATATATATATATATTATATATACATATATATACGATATGTCTTCTACGAAGACGAAACAGGGAGCTGAACAGTCGGTGTAGGTGATTATGTCTTTAGTATTTGTGTATTTTAAATAGTGATGCAACGAATACTAATACGAATACGAATATCAAACCTACTATTCGGCGAATACGAATTCGAATAATTCAACAAGTTAATAAATAATATACCACTGTTCTTTTTTTACTAAGAGATTTATTAATTAAAATTTACCACCGGCATTTTTTTTTAAAAAGCACTACATTTGTAACTTCTCAGGCGTTAGGCGGTTTCTTTTATCCATTTGTACATACCCAGCGGTCGAAAATAATCTTTCTGAGGCGACAGTAGACAGCTTTAATGAAAAATACTTTTGGGTCAGTTTTTTTGACATGTTATTAGATTTAATTTGAAATTATTTTATAAGATTTAACACTGTTACACACAACGGAAATAAAATGGAGCGAACAATACGTATTCCAAAACAAAAATTACATGAAATGAGCACCTAATCCAACAAAACTAGACGAAAGAACTCATGTTACGCTGTGAAACAAGTAACAATTGGCAACTTGAGAACTAAACAAATCCATTCATTTAATGTTAGGGGAATCCCTGATAAACCGTTATTTGCGTTGCGTTCAGTTGTAGGTAAATAGTTTGTTATTAATATTCGTGATGATATTCGACGAATACGAATATTCGGTAAATATCTACTATTCGGCGAATACGAATATTAGTATTCGTATTCGTTGCATCACTAATTTTAAAGTTTATTTTTAATAAACAGCGCCTTCGTAAAATATATATAAATGATTGATGTTATTCATTTAATTCTCTCATTAATATTATAGACTCGAACCATTCGTCTCCCCACCTGCCTAGCGCATTTGCTAAACATTATACAAGTGCAATAAACGGCCAAATGCATTTAACAACACCTGCATGCGTGCACATTTTTTCAACAAAAACAACGTGTAAATGTCATCCATTATAGATTCTTAGTTCCAAGTTTAATTGATGCACATCTTTATTATTCGTTAATTTATATATTATCATTTTATTTTACAAAAACACAATCAAAGGTTGTTTATTGACAGGTTATAATTGAAACAATTTAAAAATATTATCATAAAAATTTAATTTTACCTTACCTTATATATAAAATAGTACAATAAAACATTGAACTTTATTATTATTATTATGATTTTTTTGAAATATTTCTGACTTATCTAAATATTCTGACATATAAAACGTTGAACCATCACGAAAGTAACTTATTTTATTTTATTTACGCTTCAACAGGCCAAGAGGCCGAATTACGGAAGCAAAATACATCACAAAACACCTAGGCTTTAGTAAATTATATAGATTAATTGTGACCTCACCGAGAATCGAACCCGGAACCCTCGGTGTAAGAAGCCAGTGTCATATCCACTGGACTACAAAGGCCGCCGAATAAGAAAAATATGAATATGAAATATGAATTTGAAATATTAATATGGATATGAATATATCGAATATGAATGAATACATGAAATGAATATAAAATATAAATATGAATACGAAATATGAAATATAAATATGAATATGAAATATGAAAATATCGAATATGAAAAATTCAGTCGCTTTACATATATAAATACAAGTCAAATTAATTAATGTCGTTTATTAAATAAATATTGATATAACCTAACTTAACCTTGCCTAACCAAATCTAACAAAAAAAGCATTAAGAAAAAGCTTAACTATAATTCTTGGTATGATTTTTTAAAATCTTTCTGACTTAAATTGTATAAAATGTTGGACTGTTATAAAAGTAACTTTGGTATAACAAATATGAAAAAATGCAGTCGCTTTAATACAAGTTTTATTGCAGAAAAATTCTTGTTCAAATTAAAATTAGTGTTATTTATTTTCATAACTATTGATTATATTGATTGTTTCGACATTTGGAATTCAAAATTTAGTCAGGAATCCTCCTGTAAAGTACCTAGTTTCAACTTGCTCTATTACACCTTAATTAAACAGGGTCTCATAGATATTAGCACAAACATTACAGGTTGATTCCTGGCTTGATAATGAGTCAACGATGTTCAAGCAACCATGACTTAATATCAATAGTTATGGAGATACGCGGTATCAAAGTTTGTATTTTTTTTCAATATTTTTTATTTATTTTTTGCAAAAAACTATTATTACGGTAAGTCATAATATCGATTATGAAAAATTCATTCGCTTCAATACAACTCAAATAAAATGAAAAACCTTGTAAGAAATTATGTTTTCAATTTAGGCAAGGTTTTTATCATTTTATTCGACTTGCATTAATTAAAGAGAATTAATTTTTCATAATCTACATAAGTTACTGTGACGAAAGTTCAACTTATTGCAAAAAGTACGTCAAAAATATTGAGAAAATAAATGCAAACATTGATGTTGCATATCTTCGTAACTATTGATATAAGATCATGGTTGCTTCAACATTTTCAACTCATTATCAAGCCAGGAATCCACTTGTAAAATTTTTGCTTCTAGCTATGAGACATCCTGTATAGAGAAAAGCGTAATTAGAATTAGATTAAAAGTTTTACCAAATTCTAGCTAACATTTTGATAATTATTTAACTGTTCAAAAGCCTGATTGAAGCCTGTTGTACACGCACGAATGTTGGTTAACTTTCCAGGACTATTTAGGCCTGCTTCCGTGAAATACTTCCTCATTTCCTGAAATCCACTTCCGGCTACAAGGCGTGTGAAAACTTCTAATTACCGCCTGTTTCCGGTACGATATCATTTGATTCGTTATTCATCAGATCGCTGACGTTACTTCCGATTAAATGTTTTTTCAAATTAAAAAGTCATGGATAATACCTATATTTTGTATACGCGTATTTTAAATGCTCTATGTCCTCTATTTTGATGACACAGAACAACAGCTATGAATACTATTTTTTTTTATATTTTTTATCATAGGTATTAATAACAGGATATTTAAATTTAGATTTTTATTCCAAAAAAAATATTAATCAATCAAAAAGAGACTACATATAAAGATGAAAAATTTTTGATAACTTACCAGACCGCCTTAGCGAAATTGGATAACGCGTCATTCCCGGATAGAATGGAGGTCCGTTGGTTCGAATCCCGGCAGCAGCTAAAATATTTTTTGGTTAATTTGATTTTTCTGTATGTCTTTTCTAATTCATTAATAATTTTTTTTTTAATAATTCACAGAACTTTGTTCTGAAATTGCAACTTCATAATAATGATATGTTTTTATGATACACATTTTATAAAATTTGGGAAAGTAATGTGTTACATATTTTACCTTATATTATTTTTTAATTAATTTTCTCATTATTTATATACCTCATCATTATTTGCGCCATATGGTAATGTTAGTGACGGACATTGTTACGTAGAAAATTACGTATTCTGATGTCACAGTATAGAAATAATTAAAAAAATCTTCGTCTATATATATCACTATATCGCGTCAGTAATTTTCAAAAAAATAACACAATTTCGTTCGCTGTGTCCATTAATTTATTTTAATTGCCTTCGCGTTTAAGCCTCCACAATTATCTAATTAAAATCAATGGTGTTTTTAAGACTTACAGCCGTCTAATAACTTTGAACTTTGAAAGAGAGTTAAGTATTTACGACGATATCCGAAAAAGAAAAAAGGCTGGTCCTTGCGGCACGCACAGTATATTATAGCGACGTGCAACGCATGGTGGATATGTTTCATCATTATGAACGCGATCGTGAAAATATTAACCGACGTTTCGGCCATCATGACGGTCTTGCATTTCAAGGCGATTGTCTGGCAATGTGTTTTTTAAAACACAAAATTGTTAGTAAACAAATTTTGCAATAATTTAATAAACAAAGACATGAATGTCACAAGTCCATACAGTCTTATCAAGCACAAAGTGTGGAACAAATTTTCTTAATTTTTAAAACAACGTAGGTTTGGTCATCGTCATCTTCATACCCTTGTCCTAGTAGGGTCTGGGGCCAAAGGCTCGACAAGGTGCTTCCATATTCCCTGTCTTGCGCCGCTTCCGCATGAGTCAATTAGTCTAGACCCATTCAGTTTTCATGCACATTTTTCTGTTGCTTCTCCCAGCTTTATCTGGGGCGACCCATCGGCCGTCTTCCTTCCGGGATTACCAGAAGAATTCTTGGTATTCGTTCCTCTGGCATTCTTAGCACATATCTAAGCCACCTAATTTATGATTTTTCTATGTGTAAGAGTAGGGGCTCCATGCCTAATGTGTGCCTTGTCACTTCTCATTCTCTCCACCAGTGTGACTCCCACTACCCCCCTTAGAAAACTCATCTCTGCATCCTGGATCCTCGCTCTCACTCTCTCCGTCAGGATCCATCACTCACTCTGTCAGGATCCAACCGTTTAATTTATTTTGTCATTTTGAGAAAATATGCGTATTTAAAATGTATAGAACTTGATTAATAAATTTTAATACATCTTCCCGTACAAAAATGTGATGCAAAACACAAGAGAAGATATGAGACAAAATGGTGAATTTTGCCAATATTGCCAGACGATTAATGGCTTCATGATTATTTACAGGAAGATATAAATTCTGAACTATTGTGGCAAAACATACGTCCAGTTATTTTAGTTTTTACAAATTGAGTTTTCAACAGCTGAACTTAATTGTCAACGTGAAATCTATAGCATAGTCAAATAAGGTGTATCTAGATCTTGGAGGTAGGAGTAGTCAAATAAGGCTTCAAAATTAAAATCCTTTGAAATAAAATAATCTGAAAAATTCAAATTTCAAGAAAAAGGGGGCGTTGGCGCGGCAAATGATATTAAAAAATCTTATATCTGTCCAAAATCCACGTAAATTCTATACATAGTAAATCCCATCTTATACATTTTCTGATGACAAGATTTTTAGAAGTGCACCCCTTATATCCATTTCATGGATAAGAAAAATGTTTACAAGTGTGAATTCAATTATTTTTTGCCGTAGTGGATGTATATGGCTTTTGATTTATTATTTATTTAACCTTGCGGATCCGTCGTAAGAGTTTTGTTAAGTAAATAAGGGCATTAGTACGTAAAGTTGGGTTTATTTTACAAGTTTTTAAGGTTTCAACAATTTAACTACTTTAAAATTTTAAAGAGAAACTCACAAATACGTGCGATTTAGCCGGTACGAGTGAACGGAATAACACATTTGCATTCGTGTCTTCCATAGATAATTCCATTCTGCTTAGTCCTTAGTATTAGCTTCCGGAACAATGTTAAAGGAATTTTCCACTTAATATCTATACGCAATACATGGGAAGACCTCATTCATGGAATCGTCAAATTTGCAAATGATTTAATCGAATATAACTAAATTGACAAAATCATTATTTTTTCCACACACACCATCTTCTTCTGTATCTACACACATTCAATTTTACTCCAGAAATTTTACATACTCCATCTTAATGGCGCCCCATAAAATATCGTCACATTTCAACCCCCGAGTTATGACGTCATAAATACCTATCCCGATACAGAACACGCTACACTCGTACGCATTCGGTGGAAAAATTTCCGACAAAATTATTATATATTATTCAGTTACGTGAGATCCATTTAAAATGCTGTCGTTATATTCAATAATTAATTTAAAGTAATTTAATCAAGCGATCCAACGCGATCATTTTTACAATAATGGCTTTTTATCAATGAAGTGCTTTCGCGCTTTATATATTGAAGAAAATTATAAAAACAATTAAAACATAATGTTCTTTTTAGAAACTCACAGGAATAACTATGCATTAAATTCAAATAAAAGAATACCCAAATTAAAGAATTACTTAGAATTAGAATACACCAATAGAATTAATTACACTTTTTTATTTTTTTATTTAATAGATAAAACATATAATATCTTTTATAAGAATGATAACTAGCAAATATTAACAATCAAATTATTTATTATATAAAATGTTATATCTCACCAAAAAGAATTAAGATTCTTGTGTGTGGTGAGGGAAAATCACTTACAATCATATTGTTAGTGTAAACTAATTTAACAAAGTTTAATGGACTAAATTTTTACTTATGTTTTGTTCCCCATGAATTATATATATTTAATTATAGTAAAGTGTCCTAATTATTGCTCATTTCTCTTTTAAATATGTTTTGATTTTATATTTAATATTTATTTTTTGATTTATTTTATCGTCTTATCATATTTATCTTGTGTATTGGTTTAATTATCTTTATTTTTCTTTATTATTAATTTGTTAAAGGTTTCTAATTATTACTGTTTGCATGCATACTAATCATCGTTTATATATATTGTTCTATATTGTTACATTTTATATTGTTAATTTATCTTAAATATGTTTTATTTATGTTATTATATTTCAATTATTTACTGTAAAACATTTTTTATGTTAGGTATATAAAAAATATTTTAATTTTCTTGTACTGTAAAAGCCCACTAGAGCATCGATTAATAAATAAATAATATTGCAGTTAATTTTGAGACATTTGTGTGGCGACATATCAGTTTTATTTTGAATGCTATCTATAACCCGTCAAAAAACCTTCTATTATATATTTTTGCCAAGAGTTAAGGTTGTGATAACAGCGCCATTTCTCAAAACGTGGCATTTTGGTATCGAGAAATATTGATCAATAAGTTATTTTTGATGGGATCTTAAATATTGCAACTTAACCGCACACGTACGTACATTTCGCGTACGTGTATATGTGTACCTACGCACGTTTCACCTTGCCAGTTCTAGGGGATGAGTAGATTTATGAATGTTTGCGAAACTCGAAGAAATTTTATGGTTACACCTCACCAGGAACTCGATACGGTATCTGAAGCCAGTTTACTCGGAAAAGCATTTCAAGAAATCAAAAAGGGATCGCGCAGTATATTAACAGTAGTATCGTGCCCGCCGTAAAACGTGTGGTCAGACAAGTCATCTCACAGAAAAAAATAATAAAAAACTGGTGATACTAAAATGTTATGTCGTGAAATACCCTTTAATATAGGTTGTTGTGAGTAGCTTGTTGGTCTTGTGGTTAGGACACTGACTTCGTGATCTAAAAGTCGCGGGTTCGAACCTCACTCCAGACTAGCAAGTTAGTCCTATTTTCATAGCACAAGCGTTTAGCTTAGTTTGAAAATAGTTAGAATATTGATGTGACACGTATTCCGTGTTCACATCTCTATTTTTTTTTTAAGAAAATAAATATATATATATTTTTTTTTTCCGAAATATAGCAATACAAGACAGATACTCACAGTTTAGATTTATTATAATATTATATATGAGTTCGCCACGATAAATATCCGCAATGAAACACTTGTAAACAATTAGGATTTTATTAAAAACAAAGTCACTGGACACAAAATTTAACCGTAATCACTATTTTGTCATATTATTGATAGATTTGGCGTTTACATTGTAGAGATTTATTATTCATGATTATTATTTTCATCACTATTCTGTCATGCAATGCTTTGCATGCCATTGTCTATCGCACGGATTCACAGATCCTTATCTTTTCGCCCCGGTCGAATGGCTATCGCTCGCTGTTGAAACACACTCTCGGTGACATCGTCAGTGCGGCCGTGATCAATTTGTTAGTAACGGATTTTTCGATCCTTCTGGTATATATTTGCGTATTCGCACACATCTTTCTAAAGCATTCCAAAACGTCCAGAATATTCAGAAACCTTCGATTGTGTGCAGTTCTTCTCGATTATAGAATCTCGTGACAATATTATATAATTACAAACGATGATAGTGAATTACCCGTTACCACGAAATTATATTTCATTTCTTAAATATTTTACTGGCTATCCTTGTTTGATTCAGTTTAGCAATAGTCAAAATGTGTATTTGATTGGAGAAATATTATTGATTTTGAAATCCTTATATTCTTTGTTGGCGCCACTTTTATTTTTTTTAATTATATAATTTTTTCGTTGCAGGTGCTAATTAATAGCCATCCAAAATGCTTAAATGGGCAGTAAACTCCAAGAGAGCAGAAGGTCAGGTGCCGTCCAGACTATCTCTGGAATCCTCAGAAGCTTGTGACACCGGCCGAAGAAGATCATTAGCAGCTCCTCAAGGAAGGAGAAGAAACAGAAGATCTCTGCACAACATGGACAAGGAAAATCTCGACTTCATCGGCTGCACTCCAGAATTCTCTCACAAAGAAGTGTACGCCTTCAGAAAGCTCGAATACACTTCCGGAGCTTTGAAGGACGTCAGTAATTTAACTCCTAAATCCGCGACGCCGAGTTCTCCAGGTGTCAGGATTTCTACTCCAAATAGGAGAAGTATCGATCACGTTGAAAGTGTGTTTGGACTGGAATCCAGATTTGCGATCACCCCTACAACGTGTTTGCCAAGATCAGTCCTACCATCGCAACCCTTTTTAAAAAAGAGAAGAATCTTATTAGATACAGCGATATATGTTGATAGTGCAGATGTAAATGATGCTGGATTAGTTAAGTGTAATTTAGACACTATTAAAAATGAAAGAAAAAAATTAAGTGAATTAGTAACTAGTCAAAATTCTGACGTTAATTTAGATAAAAAAGATGATTTAACCAATTTAAACGAACCCAAGCACAACCTACAAAGGGTATGTATTGAACAACCTCTAGCTAATGCCTGCGAAAGCGTCAGCACTATAGGCGCCACTAGTCTACCAACTTTCGAAATTGAATATTCTCCTTGCAAATTAAGTTCTAAAGTAAGTCGTGACAATAATAACGAAGATGTAAGAGATTCATCGGCATGTCTGAGTACGTTACCAGTTATTGGTTCGAGAATTTTTATCAACAACCCACTCTATTTCAATTTAGATAATTTAGCCACTGAAGGATCAATGCAACCAAACAATCGACCTAAAGTTAATTTTGTAGACAATTTCACGTCTCTTTTGAACAAGCTTTCTCCATTGTCGGCCTTGAGACACAATGGACATGGAAAAGAAAGAGCAAAACTTTGTTCGGAAGTATCGCCGCTTGCTAGAAAGATGGCTTCGTTGTGCTTCAACAGAATGCACCCTAACCCACTGTCTCCAGAAGGGGAGACTGCCAACACAGCGAGGGCCACGATGGAAATCATAAAACGAAGGCCACTGCTGGCTACGAGAGACGATGAAGTTTCAATAGAACTAGAGACGAAAACTATCAGCGAACGCAGTCCTGCAGAAGACCAGTCCACGATCACAGATTCTAAAATGGGCGATGTGACGTTAGAAAGGATGATCGAGGACATCTTGAAGAGCACAAAAAAAGTAAAAAGAGCTAGAAAAGTTAAAATTCACACAAGACATTCAGATGTTAATGAAAATTTAAAGAACACCGACGACTTGTTTAAAAATCATCTTGAAATTATGTCAAATACTCATCTGTCTACTGAAAGTGCTCTACCAGTATCGCCGAGACCGATTCAAAGCAGAAATCTAGAAATAAAATCAGCTGTTGTTAAATCAGCGAAGAATGATGCCTCTCTAAATATTAAGACCGCTTGTAACACTACTAATAGAACTCAACACCTGGAACAAGAAAAAACATTTATTCTGTATGATCCATTAAATTCTAGTGAAAGAGAAGTAAAAACTCCAGAAAATAGACTCTCTCATTCATCACACACGGGAGCGGAAACCATGCTGAAAAATTGTTTAGAAAAATGCTCGCTAGCCTCGAAGGTCAAATCAAATCCAAGAAAGAGGTCCAACTCCTTGGGATTTACGCCTACACACAACAGTACGCTTCCGCATGACTGCGACTTCAATCTCAAACGGCAAAGATGCGTCAGAAGAAAACGGTATTGCCACAGAGAAGAGATTGAAGATACTGTATCCCTGCCTATGGAATCAGGGTTGACTCTGAAAACAGGCATACCTAGTCCGTTCACCCCTGAAAATCAATCACTTTCTAGAATACTCAAAAGCAGTTCGTACAATTCTGTGACGGGCTATCCATTTTTGTTTAATCCGAGCGACGATGTGGAATATTCTGACAAAAATAGTTATCAAATATCTGACCATCAAATATCTAGTCCCACATTAAACTACATCAACTACAAAGACGTACCTGCATCCAGCGTCTCAAACAGCAGCTTCATGTTGGGCCAGCACTCCGTGGAAAAGAAGTCGAGTTCTTACACCAACTCCAAGATGTTTGGCCTGACGTTAGAATGCGGAATTCCAAGCCCGTCTTCACCGTTCACAGCGAACCGGTTTTTGGAACTGGACACTCCTGGGTTCTGCTCTTCCTTTCTGACAGACAGCTCGACTCAGAAGTTTGCGGATGACTCTGTCGACGTCTTGAGCGAGCCGGCGACCCCCGTTGTGGAGTTCAGGTCTTCGAGGAGGTGTCTGACGTACTCCCCGGAAGAGGACGACCTCAGGTGCTTGGAGATGAGGAGCAGCATGAACAACGCCAGGAGCAGGCAAGGGATCGTGCAAACGCAGGCTTCCGGAGGGACTATCGACCTGTCGATGCAGTGCAAGGATGATCAGATATCTGTTCATAGTGAGTACGATCGCGTTTTTCTTGCAGTTTTTTTCCCCTGTATTGACTATACAAATTAGTATTACTATGACAAAAAATCTAATTGATACACTTCACTAGTGAATCAAATTTTTTTTTGGAGTCATGCTTTTAATATGGGGTAACAGTTTCACTGTGGTGAAGGAATGGCACATGAGTGTGAGAGGCTGATTGCAGAAAATACTGCGGATATTGCGAATCAACACTTTTTGAACCCGTGCCATAATTATGTTGCACGTTCATTTTCTCGAATCGGTTTTTCTAAACCAAAGTTATTCTGATATGTTAAATATCTAAATTCAGCATAAATCAAATTTATCGAATTTGATATTTTGTTCCGCAGCTTAATGTCAAAGTTGAATCTGCCGATTAAAATTAATAATCTTCTGGTTTGTGTCTTCTGAGGTATTATGCCATGTTTTAACGACCTTTCCGGCTGACGTTTCGAATCCCGTTGCAGTGTCTATCATCAGGGCTGATGTGTTGTTGTGAGTGTTGGTGTTGTGGTTTAGTATTCTCTTGCAACACCGTGTCGAAAGCCATTTCTTTAGGCTTCGACACGGTACTGAAAGCCAATACTTAACCACAACACCAACACTAACGTCAACAACATGATCCATCATCAGCTCTGATGACGTACCCTGCAATGGAATATGAAACGTCAGCCGAAAATGTCGTAAAACACGGCATAATACCCCAGAAGACACAAACGAGAAGATTCTGAGTGGCCGTGAAAACCTTAGAACATTCTTAAAATTAATAAATTTGAAATCCGATCATTTTTTCACACTAATATTGATGAATCTCGAAGCTACGTAGGCATTAAATGGTCAATAATAATCGAAAATTATTATTTTTTATCTAAATAATGATCAAATCATATCGAAAATGTACAGTCATCCACTTTACGTAAATGTTGAAAGTTTCAGAGGTTTAGCTAGTCGGGAAGTTGGTAAAAAGTCAATTACAAGATTCCGCCACAACAAACTAACAATCATACAAACAGAAAAGGGTGTTAAATAAAAACATGCTAAAATTAAAGGGTTGGCACCTACTTGTATTGCTAAAAAATATATTTTTCCACTAGATTTAGAAAAAATGAAAAAATATTTGCTGTCATTGTGTTAAATATTAAGCTACATAAATTAATGTAATTATTTCCGAACATCCCTGAACAAGCTCTCCAGCTAGTGTTTTTATACCTAATGTAGGAGGTGTTTTGAAGGTGACTTAAATTACAGGTTTCTTGGAAAGTATAATAAATTAGTTAAGTTGGGAATATTTAGCGCACAATACTTAGTTTCCTAAAAAAATGTACATTATGTAATTATGTTAGCAGATACAACAAACAGGGCAACGTAAAATTTGTTCTGTCCATTGAATAAACAATATAAATAAAAATTCATTTTAATTTAATAAAAATAAATTACATTTATTGATCAGACAGTTTCAGTGAGTCTTTCTTTATCCCGATTATAATAATTTCGTTGTCTGTCTGTCTGTCATCGTAACTTTATGTAACGTACGCAACCTTTTTTCTGTTAATTTTTTTCCGAAAATTTTATTTTAGTAACATAAATAAATAATTATCCTTTGCAACGGACATGTAAAAGTACCGTCATTTTAGAAGGGTTACAGCTAGTAGAATACTAACGTTGGTTGCCAAGTAAGGCGTGTTTGTAGATACATATATCGTGTCTTTGGAACAGCAAGGTACCATCTGACAACTACATCAAACTGAGATTTTGAGCTTTAACGTGTGGAACAAGTCTCACAGAGATGTAGCTATTATATGGGAAACGTGTATGGAAGTCTTTTTGTAGGGTAGTCCAGGGCTTATCACCTGTAATTTACACGATGCAACATTCACCAATTCCACCGCAAGAACATTCACACATTATCAATTTTTTTAATGTTTTAAATAGGTTCAAAATAGTTTCTTTCATATGTTCGAATGGACTATGATGTTAGAGTCATCTACAGTCATTCCCATGACATAGTATACATAGATTTCACAACTAGTAATGATACCTCTATATTTTTAAAGTGTTTTTAAAGTAATATTAAGCAATATTCTTTTTAATCCGAATTATTTAACACATACACTTGAATATGCTCAATTTAACGAGGAAAACTTACCGAAGTTTTTGCTACTAGCAACGAGATAACCTTATACACACGCATAAAAATAATTCATACACTTTTTATGATTCAGTGACAGTATTACATGTGCTAGGTACTAAAATACAACTTTGTTTTTGTTTTATCAAAAAAGTTAGTTTTGGCCAAAATTTCAGATGCTATTCTTTTTCTGGTTTGTGTATTCTGGGGTATTATGCCGTGTTTTTATGACCTTTCTGGCCGACGTTTCGGATCCCATTGCAGGGTCCATCATCAGGGCTGACGTGTTATTGCGAGTACTGCCGTCCAGAAAGGTCGTAAAAACCCGGCATAATACCCCAGAAGATTCTGAGCGGCCGTGAAAATCTAAAAACATAAGATTCTACGCTGTTCCGACACACTATTCGATGCGATATTGCGAATATATTAGGTATTTTCAAAAATTTCCTTGGAATTATTAACGCTATACGATCATTATTTACTCATACGATTTATTTTATTTCAGTTTCCAGGTGCAGAAATTTACAGAGGTCCAACGGGAGTTCGAAAAATATTAACGCCTACGTCAAGGTGAATATAAAAATTATTATCTCTTAACCCTTTTCAGAATATAGTATTTTAAATGGATTCTTTTTTTTTTGAGAATATTTTTGATGAACACAAGTTGCAAACAAATGGGTTTTTTTAAATATATGTTTAAACTTAGTGTTACAAAAATATAATTTGTGTTTGCTTCGGAACCTTCTTTGGTACAAAATGGTGAAAAATTAATAAAATTTTATAATAAAACATTTTCCAGTAATACATTAGGGGCCATCCATGAATTACGTCACAGGTTTAGGGGGAGAGAGGGGATCAATAAAGTGTGACATTGTGTGACAATGGGGGGGGGGGCGAGTCACAAGCTTCGTGACGTCACATGTATAAATCTAAAGTATAATCTAAATCTAAAAGGAAGGCCGTAAATGCTTCAGATTGTTTCAAAACAGGCGCGCCGACTAGGTGAGTCTAGAAGGTTCCAGAAAAACCTGCTCTAGAAAGTTCTTGAAGGAGAAGGTTCTAGAAAATTCCCTAAAGTTCTGTAAGGTTCTAAACTGAGTGGCGGAACGTGTCGGTGTGTCTAGAAGGTTCCTGTGCATTCGATAAATTTCTTGAAAGTTCTGGAAGGAGAATGTTCCAGAAGGTTCGCCAAAGTTCTGTGACGATCCAAACAGTGTACTAAAAATCTACGCGTGCCTACCTAAATAAAACTGATTTCGTCTTTTTCGCTTCCGTTAAAGGGGGGGTAAGGTTAATTCGTACAAAAAAGGCATGTTTTTGTGAATTTTTTGTGACGACACAGTTAAAACCTCTTTATTAAAACCAACAATACAATAAAGTATGACATTTGAAAAATATTGTGTAAAATTTTCAAGACGAAATATTAAAAAATACGGCAATGGCAGCAATTATTCGGACGTATCTCGGAAAAAAGGAGAATTGCGGTGTCCATCATAACTTGGTGCTAGATCATCTGAAATCAAAAAATCAAAGTTCATTCGTTAGATAATAGGTTTTCCCAGGTAACGCTAGGACGGTTTTTTGAAATTTCAATTTTTCAATTTTTTGGAACACTTTGAAGGGAAAAACGCGATTTTTTGCGAAGTATATCGACTTATTTGTTATTAAAAAATAAAAATTAATAACAAATTTGAAAAAAAACTTGACAGCGTTACCTCGTAAATTATGTACAGAAATAGTGTTAAAAATTTCAAAAGGATCGGTGCAGTAGTTTTGAAGTTATGATGGACACCGACTTTGAAAACGTGAGATGTGGGGAACACGCTTTAAAGTTTTGCACACTGTAAAATTCAAAATAAAACTCAACACTTATTTTATACTTATACATAATTGTCGATGCCATGTTCACACAGCAAAGAGCTTTCATCATCAGCATCCTTTTGTCCTTGTCTACGCGAAACTCTTCCAATACAATAGCACGTCCGGTGTCCTCAGGTGAGCGCGTCTCTTAGCTGCCGAGCAGGTATAGAAAACAGTCTGAGTATCGCTCAAATGTTCATAGTTTCGTCAATTTTGCTCCGTTGACTTGAAATTTCGACACAATATTTTTGCGATGTTATACATTCATTTAAAAAATTAAAAATAAAATGCAAAAAAAAAGTTAAAAACCTTACCCCCCCCTTAAGTCGTCGTGTGCGCCCCGCGGGTGTCAACTGCAACAATTGAAATGAATTATGAGGCCGTCGATAATGCACGTTTCTGTTGTAATTTGTTGCGAAGGAATGCGGCCAGATGTCAGTATTTCAAAAAAAAAGGAATCGTGCTCCCTACGGTATTTTTTAATCAAATTTAGTTACGAACTTGGAGTACGTATTCCCACGGCCTGGGAGAGGGTTGAAAAGATTACCACCGCATAAACCTTCGAGTTGTAAAGCATAAATCTACCCGGAGTTGTAAGAAAGTATAAAACAAAATTGATGCCCGTGTATCGATATGATTTCCATACGATTCTCGAAAACACATACATTTTCACGAAAAATATTACTTTAATAAGTGGGGTGAAGTTTATTTATCGTTGGTCTGGCGGTCACGTGATCGTAAAATAAAATGCTTCCAGAACCATTTAGATTACTATTTCAGCCGTTTTTCTATAATACGAAGTACTTATTTCGATGCTTTTAAAACAATCCGCTTACCAAATTACTTTTAAGAACTTAAACAGTGTTTTCAGTTGAATATCATATTTTCAATTTATTTATGCTTGTTACACGTAAAAAATGACGCATTTCATTAGTGTCAATCAACATTTAAATGTGGATCTCTTTGTTCTGATCTATACTAATATTATAAAGAGGAAAGATTTGATTGTGTGTTTGAATTGAATAGGCTCCGAAACTACTGGACCGATTTGAAAAATTCTTTTACATTCAGAATCCTACATTATCCCTGATGAACATAGGCTATAGAATATTTTAAAAAATGTTAGGGATCCGTATGAAAACTTCGATAATGTAACCCAACGTGTGAAAAAATTACGAAAAAAAACCTTTTATTGCGTACGCTGCGGAAATTATTGCCAATAGAGCAAAGTAATGTACTACAATTTTATAGAGGACATTAATATCTACAAAAAAGTCTGCGATACAATATATCTAAGTATTACAGTTATGTTACAATAACTTATATTAACATTAGATGGAAACATTGTTTTTTAGAGAACAGCGGACCCCTTGTTTTCCCTCACAAACTTATTTTTTACTTCATCCTTAACCCGTGCAACGCCGGGTACGACCAGCTAGTATTATATAATTTCCCAGAAAATTGAAAATTGGAATACCTACTGCAACGCCCAATTTTTTCGAAATAAAAACGTAAATTTTTAAAGGTATTAAAGAGTGCTTATTAATATGGAGGACAATCCAGCTTAGAAAAGGCGATCAAAGGTGTGAAGAAAAGGCTTAAACGACGATCAAGGTTAAGTTTTCAAACCTATTTTAAAATTAATGTTAACAGTAGAATTGATGCATACTGCTAGAAGCTCATTGAATGTAAAAAGAAATTGCGGTAATCATATCTTCAAATCACAAATATAACCTGCACCTGGGACTACATAATGAACATATACCTGGAAAACCTGGACGCTCAGAAAGAGAGAAGAAAAATTAGAGAGTGAGAGAGGGATATAAGTTGGAAGCCGAGAGTATTACAAATTAGGAGGTACTGTGGATAATACAAGAAAAGAGGTCCATAAAGGAAACCATAGAAAATTAGTTTAGACTTGTGCTTCGACCCAACGCATAGCTCAGAAATGATACTGGGTGAAAGAATGAGAGAAAAAGACACACAGAAAGGCGAGAAAGACGGAGAAAACTAATGCAGAAAACTGTTTGATCCTCGCTCGGATCTGGTCTGAGTCGCTACAAATGAAGGAGATATTTCTCCTTAATTACAATTATCCTATATCTGAATAAAAGTATGTACTTTTCTAGATTATACTAGTCAAAAATAATGCACATTTTTATCCTTTACTTTATACTAGCTGTGCCCGCGCGGCTTCGCACGCGTAGATATTTAGTACACCGTTTGGATCGTCATAGAACTTTCGCGAACCTTCTAGAACATTCTCCATCCAGAAATTTCAAGAAATTTATTTAATGTACAGGAACCTTCTAGACACACATTCCTCCACTCAGTTTTGAACCTTATAGAACTTTCGAGAATTTTCTAGAACCTTCTCCTTCCAGAACTTTCTAGAACAGGTTTTTCCAGAACCTTCTAGGCTCGTCTATTGAAACAATCCGAAGCATTTGCGGCCTTCCCATAACAAAACAATGTGCTAGAAAGCACATTTTCGTCACCCACTCCCACCCACGCACAGCCACCCCCACCAAACTCGCATATTTTCGATATGACACCAAGGGCTATTCACCACCATAACCACCGGTAGGTGGTTGTGGAGAATACTTGGCGGATAGGGAAACACGGGTTTCTTTATGTATATTTATATATATATATTATATATATATTATATATACATTTGTATCTAGTGCTAGTAAATCAATGTATATGTTATCTCAATATATATATAATACACTATATATATATACCTATACATTGATTTCTTTTGGTCACACTAAATAACAAATGAGTCTTAAACTCAAGGTTGAAATAACATTAATGTTTTTCGTTTCAAGCCTTCATTGATTCTGACGCATACAGCAAACTCTACAATGGCGTTAGATGGTGCCCTCCTGAAAGTACATAAATTATTCGAGATTCAACCGCTGTATGGTGCTCTCACATTTACCAATAATTTGGGTATCGTTCAGCACAGAGACGCATGGCTAGCATTGCACCGACAGGAGCACAGTTATTTAATATGAAATAATAATGAGAAGGAAACCAACAGTTTATACAAGATGCTATTGATATATTATATATTATATATTGTATATTATATATATTGAACTGTGGTTGATGTGAGTTGAAGTTTTTAAAAAAATGCGAAAGCAGAACTGTATACAGTTTGAAAAAACAGATACTTTTTTGTTGAGCCTTCTCTTGCTTTTTGTATCTTTTTCTACGGCACGGCCTAAAAACATGGACTTTGAAAACAAGTGGAAAAAATATTCTTAAGCCTTTGAAATCTTGGTACTGGAGATGAATGCTTAAAATCCCTTTGACAGCGAAGAGTACTAATGCCTCATTTCGGGACAATTAGGTATTCAAGAATAATAGTCCACGGTCTTCGCTCACTTTTTCGCGCATTCTTCAACTTCTGGGATATATCGCCCCCAGAAAAGATAGTGAACGGAAGAGCGTAAATGGACCAACCAGACCAAAGACGCCACAGTGATACAACCGATCTATCAAGGTGAAGAAGAATTTAATGATTATCGGCAAGACATAACCCAGGAGTTTTGATCCTCATCAATGAGGTTATGGTGACTTGGGGCTTATAACGTGAACTGGCCCTAAAGTGGCGTAGCGCAACCAACCGGAGGCCTGACCAAGTTACCTAACAAGAACGATGTCGGCGAGGATTCTGTTCCTTCTTTGATCGTTCGACCGTAGCACGTTTTCAGCTTTGTAACCTCAACTAATGTGTAACACTCATAATGTAATCGCGTCTTTAAATCGGTGAATATACCCATGTGAGTATTTCATTCGTACTACCTTGTGCCTTTCTTAGCTCTTCTATCTTACCGAACGTTACACTACTCCAGGTTTGGATCAAGACGTCTTCCTCACTATCAGCATTGGGCAAAATTAAGTGGTCAAGTGGTTTCTTATTAATTGACAATTTGACGGACATTAACTGCACTCCTTCACTCAGAGTCTGACTGCCAGCGAGTGACGCTTTTTGCGGGCAGGAAAATTTCATGCAATGCGTACGAATGTCGCCTGAACACGTCCACCGCACGACATCTCCCGTACTTCAGTATTTGAAAAAACTAAGAATAAAGAAGTTCCCAATTATAAAACTTACTTAAATGAATGTACATTTTATACAAATAGGTAAAATCATTGTTTTTATATTTTTCGGATACTTAATTTTGATCCACTTTCCAGCATTGTATTGTTCAATTCAATTCAATTCAATTCAATTTTTATTTATTACATAATATATACATTACAAACTTTATGTTTAATGCATACATATTATGAATTTATACATATATATATACATACATACACATATACATATACATACATATATACATACCCATATACATATTGTATATTAAAATAACAATTTATTATTAACTAATTAAAAGTGACCTGCACAATCTGGTCAGAAGTGTATGAGAATCCTGCTTCGGAAAACCCCCTCAGACACATGGAATATATCAATATCCAAAGCGATTTTGTTCAGCACAGCTGTAGCTTTTCCAACAGGCATAACCATCGGCAGGTTGGTCCTGTATATTGGAATGTGAAACAATCTATGCTGACGATGTCTAAGGTAATTATCAGGAACATACAAACCAATGCTCTGCATAATTTCAGTATTGTCGATCGTACCGCGCAACAATCGATAAAAATGTGTAATCAAATACACATTCCTTCTAGTCTCTAAACTATTGTAGCCAAGCATACCCTGGAGAAACTCGGTTGGGTAAAGCCAAGGATAATGCCCGTACTCTCTCATGTAGAGATATCTCAGAAACTTCTTTTGGACTTTCTCCACTATAAGAGAGTACTTGCTCTCATGTGGCCCCCAGATCATCGAGCCACTCTCGAGTCTACTCCGCACCAAGGAGTTGTAAAGAGTTCTCAGTACGCGGGTATTCTCGAAAACCCTGGCAGTACGCAGAACAAATCCTAACATTCTCGGAGCATTACCACTGATCGTCTCTATGTGATCGTGAAATGTCAGGTTGCTTACAAATCTAACACCTAGATCTTTAATATTCGATGTTCTTGTCAGATTTTGGTCGTTCATTTTGTAGCGAAAGAATAGAGTTTTTTGGGCCCTAGTGAAGGATGTAACCGAACAGTTTAGGGCCTAGGCTTCTAAAGTTTCTTCGTCTATATGTGGTTCGCGCTCTTGGAACTTGAATAGAATCTTTATTTCTGCGTGTAGGAATTGTGATTAGGGTTTCAATGAAGTGTGTTAATATGTGTAAACTAGGACAGTTTTGGCGAATATTTGTTTCACATCGAAAACATCTAATTTATTAATATTTCGACTTTTCTTGGAATGATGGGTGATTTTAAGATAATTTGTAAAATTGTTCTGTGCAAAAATTAAAGGATTAATTGCAGTCATTGTCGCTCCTCCCCATGCAATTATTCCATGTTCAATGAATGGCAGTAATTTCTATAATATGTGTCATGATTGGATAGGGAGGTGTATACTCGTATCGTTTAGATGACGAAACACAATCACCTCGCAATTACCTTTATGTTTCTACGAGATGTCTGCATACGATTTTTTTCGCAAAAAAAGTATTTTGGATGGGATAGGGAAGATTGTTAAAATGTTTGATGCCTAAGTAGGTAACTGAAGAGATTTTGAGTTGCTGTATGTTCATTAAATAATTAGCAATGCTTATTAGACATTATTAATTAACCTTGAATGGTCGATTAGTTTTAAGATGGTTAAAGAACCAGATCTCTCCACCCTGGAATACTGAATGGCCATTACCGTAGGGTGCTCATAAAATCAGGAGTCTAAATGCGAATCTCCTCAAAGACGTCTAGATTATTAATTGGGTCATTGGTAAGTATACAGGTCATAAAGAGAATGCCTATCTTCCTCCTTAAAATTAATCTCACGATCTCGAGTATTCCCGAGAGGATCGCAGATGGATTAAACCACGGATTACATCTAAATTCTGTTTATATTGCAGAGCTAGATTTATCCCGCCTTACACCCCTATTCCGTCTATGCGCAAGACACCCCCTATCAATTGATGATTCGTTTGATAAGGGTCCTAGCTAACGTGGCCTCGCTAAGGCCACAGCCGGAGGGCGCCGCCCCCGCGTGGCGGGTGGGGGAGCAGCCGATAGATAATTTGGGTAAGCTGCAAATTATGGAGGGTAGTTATGCGAGGAGTCTAGATGGTCTTAATCCACAGCGACAGAGAGAGATCAGTAAGATAGATCGAGACCGAGACATGACCGCAGCATCGCTGCTCGTCGCTCTAAACAAGACCCATGATTGCGAAGAGTAAACAAAATTAGTTTATTAGACGTAGAGAAAAATCAAATTGGGATTCGAACCAACGGACCTTCACTCTACGCGGGAATGGCGCGTTATCCAATTTCGCTACGGTAGCTCGGTAAATTAACGTAAATTTTTCGACCCTATATGTAGTCACTTTTTAATTGATTAACACACATTATTCCATTCCCGTAGAGTGGAGGTCCGTTGGTTCGAATCCCGGTGGCAACTAAAATATTTTTTCGTTAATTTTATTTTTCTGCATAGTTCGTTCTGAAAATGCAAGTTCACAATAATAATGTGTTTTCTTTAATATATTTAATATAAAATTAGTTCGCACTATGCTAAGATGGAGCATTCATAATTCGATAGACCTTTAGCTTGCTTTCAATCTCTAATGAGTTACCGAGTGGAGTAGTTTTGATTTATGACTTTCGATAAACGGTTGGAAAATTCCGAGAAATTATGATTTTTTAGGCAACTGCGATGTTATTTTTCTCTCATATTTAGGTTTCTTGCGGCTTGACCTTGTATTTTCTGTCACACTCTAATCATTACTATTAGTACCACAAAATGCTGTCAAAAATTCAATGCTAATATGGTTAAAGAAGCAATAAAGACCGCTCAACCGTAATAGTAACCTTAAGCTAGTAGCAAAAACTTCGGTGGAGTCTGCCACATTCAATATTGAACAAAAAAATTTCGTTACACTTTTAGTGAAATGTCAACAGTTAAGGAGATAAACTACATCAAAATTAGCATTTTTTTGCATGACATTATCATGAATGGAAACTTATGTCCAGTTTTAATAATTCATTATAAAAAATAAAAGCCGTGCATCATTTTGAATCGGCTTTTTTTGTCTCAGGTTTAAATCATTTTATTACTTTTGACTTGTATCAAAGCGAATGAATTTTTAATATTGGAAATTCATGATATTTTTTTACAAATGATAATTCAGAAATATTTTTAAAAATTCAAACTTTGATGTCGTTCATCTCCTTAATTAAATGTTGACATTTCCCCCAAATTTTAATCATATTTTCCATTCAAAATTGAATCTGGAAGACTCCACCGAAGTTTGTTCTACTAGTCACGAGACACCGTGTGCATAACATACCGATAAAAGCTGCCGGTGTGTTAAATTCGCATCGCTCAAAAAAGGCGGCTTTCGAATAACGGCTAATTTCGGGAAAACGTACCGGAACCCTCGCGCAAACTTCTGGATGCTTGCGATTTATCGAGTCCGCCGCGGAAGCGGTTAGCAGAGATCCCGAGGGAGCCGGCCACCTCGCTACCCTCGTTCAGGGATGATTTACGGCCAAGCAGGTCCCAGCTGGCCGGCCGCCAGGCGACATGGTTAAAAGATCATTTCTCTAATCTGCTCGGTTCGGTTTCACTTTGCCAGTTGCCACTATACAACACCGTATATACACACTATACCGACACTATACAACACGATATTACGCAAAGTTTACTCTGGACCACGTGGAGAGGTGTTGAATAGGTGATTTGATGTACCTACTAAAAATTGTATCAGGCAACGTCGACTGTCCTGAACTATTAAATATACTAAAATTCCATGTTCCCTGTAGATCTCGTAGACACAACCCAGTCTTTCACATTGATTTTACCTCATCCAACTATCGTCGTAATTCATATTTCTTGAGGGTATGCGATGCATTCAATAAACTGATAAGATTATCGGATATTGATCTGTTCGAGTGCAGCCACACAAGATTAAGAAAAATTTTGAGTGCTGAATTTTTTTCTACTTAATAATTAAGTCTCTTTTTCTCTTGTTCATTATTTTTGTATTATTTTCAACATGCCTATGTTTTTCTGCAAATAATTAAGTCGCTTTTTCTTTTTTTAATTTTTTATTCTTTCTTTCTATATAATTTTTAATATGCCTTAGTTTAATTTATCAATATTTATCATTACTAACGTATTTCTAAATGTGTAGACCTGTAATTGGCCATCTATATTATATCAATGTTTTCTACGCTTCTCTGTTGTGCTGTTGGTTTTCCATGAATATTAAATAAATAAATAAATAGTAACGAGATTAGGGAATGCAATCCGATCTATCCGTAATCCTAAAAATCCGGATATCCGCACATTTTTACTAGACCTCCAAATCCGGATTTGAAAATCGAATCCGTATTATTTGAATAATAAGAAGTTTTAACAAAAAAATCGAAACGAGCGAGTTTGCTGTTCGCGCGTCTCGCGAGTGTCGAGTCTATCGGCTCTGGAGATTACAAGCGTCGAATTGGAGCGTGCTTTTTCCGCAGCAGGAATTATGTGCAACCGAATATGCAGCAGGTTAAACGACAGCACTTTAGATGCCTTATTCTTTTTGAGGTCACATTTTATGTCTCAAAAAATGGCATAGTTTTTTTACGTTGTTTTTATGTTGATTTAAGTGAAGCTAAATTGTACTTTTGTTTATGTTTAATAATTTGACAAGCAGTCTATTTATCTTTATTTTTGTTCTTCAGTTTCTTTTAATTTGTACCTTTTGATTATTTTATTAACGTTACTCATGACGTATGTCGTGATAGGTCTTATGCGTGTTTTATATATTCTGACTTTGCTTTCCACTAGCAAATGCTTATTGGCCCATACAGTGTCTCTTAAGCAACCGGAGATAACCGCTGCTTTGTTTGTCTGCTCCTTGACTTCGTTGTACAGATCGCTGTAGCTATCTATATGTCCACCCCAAGGTACTTAAATATCATAAACCGTTCTATGGGTTCTTTGTGTACGACCAGTTGACGTCTTCGAGGTTTTTTAGATATTGTAAGACTCTTAACTATAATTATAATAAAATTATCTTTGCAATAAAACCAATACAAGTGTCTACCACGATTTTTATGTGTTTTATTTCATTTTTAAGTTGTATGTATATAATGTGGTTTCCCAAATATTTTAGTTTTTTAAAATAAAAGCTATTTTCATTGCTCTGAAAAGAGTATATTTTATTAACAAAGTAACATAATATTTCACATAAAAATTAAAAAATAACAAAAGTACATATCTTACCTAAAAAGAGAAACAGCATTTAAAGCTATTATTTTATATCAATCAATTAACATTCAGACACTTTATCAATTATTAAATATTATTCACCGGTATATTATCATTAATACATAATTTTTCACAGTAGGTCGATTGTCAGTTGTTTGTTTGTCAAATAATTTTCACACAAATTCAAATGTTTTATTTTACCAATTCCAATTAAATGAAGATCGCTAGACCTGCTGATCTTCGTTTACATGTATACCTAAAATGAAAAATGAACCCATGAAAAAAACACCCTAAGTAAATAAACAAACATTCATTTTGATTTTGTATGCCCTACAGGTCAGCATTAGCGGCATGGGTACCTACCAGCGCACGCCCGTGAGGAGAGACTGCAGCAGCCCTCAGTTTGAGAAGCACTTCCTGCTGCCCGTCCCCGCCAGGGCCGCGGGGAGGCGCATCCAGGTCTCGGTCTGGCACCGGGACAGCCTCAAGAGGTAGGTTGAGAAGCACCGTGCACGGCTGTATTACCCTGCACGGGGGATGATGGCGAAAATTGAATTATGCGTCACGTTCGAGTGTTGTATTAATTATGCCAAGATGAAGGGTACCAACTAAGGATACAGTGAATGTAAAGTCTATCAGAGGATAGGCGGTGAATTCATAGTTCTTGAAAATAAGAAAATATTTTTTTTAATCATAATTATAAACGTTTATTCGAGTATTAGGTTAGTGCAGTCCCACACATTCCATATAAAATCCATATAAGATGAATAGAGACAAGTAATTGAATGTTTCGGCGTTAACTTTGTGGAAATCCATTATGAACAAATTATGAAATAAAACAATGGACTTTGTTTTTTTTCCACTTATATTTGAGCACTTGTTTCACTACATGTTTCGGATTTTGAATTATGATTTGTGAGGCACATAAAAGAACATAAAAGGTGCCTCACAAATCATAATTTTTCAGAATACGCCAATCATATTATAGAAAATAACCACACTTTCAGCAATACAAAAATACACATCCTCAATAAACAGACATACGGCATAAAACAAAATGATTTAGAAACACTTTAAATTCATAAAAACCTAAACAAAACAAATAACTTAATCAATAATCAAATACAACCCTTCACATCACCCCTTCTTGCAATGTTCCCGATTTCCTAACACCTATATACCCCCTCCACTTCTACCGAATCCACAACCCACACACCAGACAGTCACTCCCACATACCTCAGTCATAATTCACCTGATGAAGGAAACGGACGTTTCTGAAACATGTAGTGAAACGAGTGCTCAAATATAAGTGGAAAAAAAACAAAGTTCATTGTTTTATTTCATAATTTGTTAAATAGAGACTTTCACATGCAGGTACGTAATAGGTAAGATATATGAAGAAATAAGGTATATGGCAATAATTATTCAAGTAAATAAGACATACAGAGTAAGAAAGACACGGTGCCTGCGAAAAACTAAGTATTAACTTAAAAAATATGTCATATAATAACAGCTTTAGCGAGCTGTGGCATGTCGATTATGAGGAGCCAGTATCTTTCTTCAGTATGCATCAATGCTGGATGCTGGATTAAGGCGGGCTTCAAAAAATTTAAGATGCCTCTTAACGGTTTTTGATGTCATTTTGTTATATAATGTTTATTTTGTATTAGCAACACTAACGTCCTGGTACTCCAGGTGGGAACATGGCAGGGTGATAGTCCCTCCAAATCAAGAACTTTTTTAGCCTGCCATTAACAATTTTACACAAACATAATAAATCATTCAGTGTTCTTCTAGTAGACAAGTTCGTCAAATTAATATAACTTAATCGTAATTCATCCGTTCAACTAGTAAGAATCATTTTAATTTCATAAATTTAAAAAAATTATTTAGAACCTTTCCATTTTTTTATGAACTTTATAGAAAGGGGACCAAATTGTCCAGTTATACTAAAAGTTACTAAGATCTTTTTTTTTACATACAAAGGTTTTGAACGATTTCAGAGGCTTCACCATGCCGGTGGAACAAGATTTATGTACAAATTTTAAACAAGGTAGAACAAGATTTATGTAGAAATTTTAAGTAGAAAGGGGTGATAATTTTTTTTATTGTACATTTTAGATATTTCATTTCTTAATAAGTACATGATCTCCATTTTTCTCTAACAAACGTGCACCGGGAAAATTTGCTCATCATTCACGGAGTAAGACCTCCACGGAAATAGACAAAACGCAGCAATTTGTATTTCTTTAAATAAAATGACTAAAAAATAATGTCTTTAAACAAAATTTCACCCTGTTTGACACCACTTTATTGATTTATTACCAACTAGTTTCAGCTCACAGCTGAGCCTTCTTGTGGTTAGGACACTCGCCTCGTGATCCAAAGGTCGCGGGTTCGAATCTCAGCCCAGACTAGCAAGTTAGTCCTATTTTCATAGCACAAGCGTTTAGCTTAGTTTGAAAATAGTAAGAATATTGATGTGACACGTATTCCGTGTTCGCATCTCTATTTTTTTTTTAAATAAAAAAATAAATTAAATAAATTAAACATATTATCTCTCACCACAATGTGTTTGCTTTGTGTGAAAAAAAATTAAAATAATAATTAAATGTTTATTTTAAGAAGGGCCAATCGAAAAAATAAATAATTAACCAACTTTTTTTTAAAAATACCTAGTTTCTATCTATATTTCATTCTCCTATGTAGTAAAAGAATTGAAATCTTTCAAAGACAGATTCGAAACAAAATCAAGACATTTCGTGGATTTATAAATAATTTCAGAACTCAACCACGGAAATAAAGTGTATCACCCCAGTGACGAACTGTGAATGGTGAATGGTACCCACCGCTTACCCAGGACCGTTCTAAGCGCAAAAGCTTCCATATCGGTCCTACTCAATCGTCTCCAGGTTGACATTTTTTTTTCAACTACAATGCAGGACCATGCTCCCTCGCTCGGGTCGTATAAACCTTCACAGCCCCCGTCGCAAGGAAATTATCTTTATTAACATAATACATAACATAATAAACATAACATAACAATATATAAACAAGAATAATAATATTAAAAAAACACAATAAAATAAAACTTCACAAGACATCTCCCACGGCGGCGGCAGTGGATGTCGGTTGCAGTTGAGAGAAAATAAAATAAATAAAAAGACCTCCCCCAATTTGGGGAAAACGTAAAGAAAAAGGGACGGCACGGAAATTAAAACAATGAAAAAGGCCCCAGTGACGAACTGCCGCGCGGTGGCAAGTCGGGAAGTGAATATCGTCTTTCAATAGTTCCCATATTAGCCGGACTATTACCCGCTCCTGGACACCACTTGGCGTTAAAGGGCACGAGCTTAAGTGTCCCTAATGCACGACCCTCGTCTTGCGTGACCGCGGCGGCTGATGGAGTGTCCTGCCGAGGAGCCAGCGGACCGTGGATCGGCTGCAGGGAAGACACAGAAACCGCGTAATTAAAGAAATGCCCCTGAACTCGTTCTCGAGGGAGATCATTCGTCGTCAGGGGCGGTTTGTAAATGCACACTTAGGGCGATCGAATTTAAACACTGTGCACTGTCTTGAATAAATAGAACTCAAGAATTCTGATGATTTTTTAGTAATCAAGATTAATTATAAAAGTCTCACAGAGACGAAGCTATTTATATAGGGTAGCCCAGCGCTTTTGACCTGTGTCACATTATCAATTTTTTTTAAATTGTATATACATACGTGCTAAATCTGTTTCTGATCTGACATATATGGTCCTTCTCGTGACATGATATTCATAGATTTCGCAGTTGGTAATGATACCAGTATATTTTTAAAGAAATTCATAATAAATTTTTATTAGTTATACTATTTAAGATGGATTTGGGGTGAAATTTTATTGTGCCACAAAATGCGCGCGCATCATGCGACGGAAGTTTTCACACCATAAGTTAGCCGTCAAAGAGAGTAAAGTATATTTAATAAGTTGGCTAAGTTCGCTTGTAAGAGATCCAGACTGCGAACGTAGTAGGGGAAGGGTTAAATGCCATGTTCCAACGCAGAATATACAACATAGAATGTTGACTTATAATGTATGCAAAAAAATATATACACGTGCACGCTGCTTTAGCACTCTTTCAGGGAGCGTCCAGAATAGGAAAATTTCACATTTTTTTAATAGAAAAATCTTAACTTTGGTTTAGAAAATACGTTTGTGACAAAGATTTTCTTTTAAAATGTATATTAACATTAAAAAACGATTTTGAAAATCACGATTGTAAACTTCCGCGAAAACGCTTATTTTCGCAAGCGACGTTTGGCATGTCTTTTTACTCCCTTTATATTAACTCGTGGCGTCTGTCTGTTTTTTTCTTTGACGCAAACACTTTGGATCAATTTTTAACCCTTTTCCGTGATCCAATCGAGCTGAAACTTTGCAAGCAGACTCGTGGCGACGATCAAGAAGATCTATCAAATTTTCGTTATAAAAATTAATATTATAGTTCAATTTACTAAGTTGTACGAAGAAACTGCGACGCATCTGGTAGACCTAAACCTGATTATAGTATAATTTTTGATTTTTGGAAATTTTTTATTACTCCCTTTCGTAGCGTCGCCCGAACGAAGCCCAACGCGTTGGTTAAGCGCCAAACCAGTTTCCACTAGTAAATGAGAAAGGGAGTATAATAAAAATTGTTTTTTTATGGGTTAGTTTTTATATCATCTGACGTGTAACACGTAACGGCAAATTCGCATACTTAGACATTCATTTGTTTTTTTACAAAACAAGCCGACTTTTTTGTAGTGTGTCCATAATGTCGGGGAAAAAGTTTTCTAGATTATATGGTGCCCAAATGTATAAATTCATTCTTGAAAACTAAATCCAACATTGAATCGTCAATTTTCGGTAAGTTATCGGATTTTCCTTGTGAAAATCCGTCCTCCATTATTTTAAACGTGTTCTTAGATAGTTATTTTATTAAAATAGGTCACAAACACGGCAAAATCCATAAAAAACATGCAAACACCAGTAAAAACAAAGCGAGACGAACAGTTACCATAGTAATTAAACAAATTACACTACAACTACAGTTGACAAAACCGGCTTCCTAGTTTCGTGTCTTATCGTATAGTTCTACTTGGTCTAGTGGTTTCGATAACAGTTCAAGATACAGACGATGCCATTTGAAATTAAAGAATTTAGGCGCATTTTGTAGCAATTACATGCAATTCATAACGCACGCATGTGTGCATCACAGAATGAACATGTGCACCCGATTATTCTATAACTTGTGGCCTGATGTTGTTAGTTTTCCGTTAAATGAATTATTTTTTAAACTTAACCTCAACATGTCAGCATCGGTTAATGGATTATCGTCTAATGAACCATGTTCAAAGGATTCTTTCCATTCTTTTGATGCCTTTATTCAGGCAAACTACGGCACTAATGGCCTACTTTTAGCAATTTTGTTTTCGCACACTGCAAATACAAAATGAGTTGATTATAAATGACTTTCAACAAACCAATCAAATAATTAATAGACCTTATAAGATGCGTTTAAAAAACTGTAGAGTTCGTCTCAGATATACCCTAAATATTTAAAAAGGACTCCGACGTCTCAAGCACTAGGATTCTATCAATATATAATAGATGTCTAACATAGACGAAATTATAGTTTTATGGGAAAGTAGGTATGGAAGTCTTTGGGTGTTCATAGGGCTTGTCACTTTACACAATGTAACGTTCACTATTTCCACCCATGATAGAATACCACGTCTATTACATTTTGGATGTTGTATATATTTAAATCGTACGACATGCTCCATACATGTGTTGCAACAATCCTTAGCGCGACCGGCATCCAAAGCTTTTTCATTCCCCTTGAATGAACACAGATGTCACTAATGAGATATCTATTTTACGTTTTTTTTTAGAAGTTTTAGCAATATCCTTTATATGTGTAATGAGATTCTTCCGAATTATTAGCATTACACTAGAATACGCCTAAATTATCATTTCATTTTTTTTGGCTCCTTTAGACCAGTATTTTCATTCAGAATATTTTGAGTATGTCCAAATTTTTCAGAACAGTACTGGATTTTTGTCACAGGGACATCATTAATCAATCGATATATAGGATTCTACATGATGATCTAAGTAAAATTTATTCAGGATCATTTTTGAACAAAACAAAAAAGACATAATCATCCGTATTCTGAACTAAGCAATATTGCTATGTCTGTATCTTGACAGTTATTGTATAACATTGTGACGCCGTTTTTTTGACGTTTTATGTTTGACAGGTTTGAAATTAATGAATTCAATAAATTAGAAAGCTGATTATCGTAATTAACTTAACATTTATTTACATTTTAGAGATTCTGATTGATTGAATTCATGAATTTCAAACATGTCAAAC
This sequence comes from Agrypnia vestita, assembly GCA_016648135.1. NCBI lineage: Eukaryota > Metazoa > Arthropoda > Insecta > Trichoptera > Phryganeidae > Agrypnia > Agrypnia vestita. Next base: position 36,236 of record JADDOH010015124.1, read on the forward strand.
TTAAAACATTGAAATTAGCGGCAATACAATGTTGTACATACCTGTCAAGACTGTGGTAAAGATATGACATCTCAATATTGCTATTTTCAGAATAGCACAGATTATTTTTGTTTACACCAGTTTAGTATAAACAAGATCTACATATATATTCGGAACGATGTTCTCTTCTTCATGATGAGTTATTTACTAAAGTCGAAATATAAATTAACATTCGGAGAAAGTTGGAAAAAGTTGGCAGAGGGGGGGGTCGAAAAAGTTAATTAGGGAAATATATAGATTTCCTTCCCCCTCTAACTTTTTTCATTAACCCAATACATATTTCATTTCTAAATAAGTGATTTTCTTTTCCATCTCCAACAAACGTATACCGGTGAATGTTACATATCGGTTACGAAGGAGGACTTCTACGGAAATAGATATAACGCGGCCATTATATTTTTTTTGCAATTTTTTTTTTAATAACATGATAGTTTAATATCTAACTTGATAAACGCCGATAAAAAATATTTAAACTTGTAATGAAATCTCCCAATTTATACCTCAGTTTTGTGCTCCTGGAGTTTTGTAATCCCTTAAGGGGGTATACCTACCTAGGCATTAGTAAAAAATCGATTTTTAATTTTTCATATTTTCTTGAAGCTTGAGGCTGGCGAAAATTTCGAGCAAAAATTTAAAAAAATAGCTCATAATAGTGGCATCCCTTTGCTGATTACGCGCAGCTAGCTGCCAGTAGGGCTCTTTTATAATAGAAACGTAAGACCTATTTCTATTATGTTTGTGAAGAGTGCTCAGTGATATAGGAATTCTAAGCAAGGTGGAGGACTTATGTAATGGGCCTGGAATCGATGATTTCATGTAAGTTGAAAGATGTCGCGATTTATTCATTGCTCAAATTTCAAACGCGTTTAACTCGAAACCATGTTTTGATAATCGGTGACCAAAATATCTCGGCAACCACTAAACCGATCAACTTGAAATTTCTAGTGGTTATTTTATACATAACTATCTAGTCTTTGCAGTAGGATTTTTTTTGTGACTTAGTTTTTTTTATCGGCATAATAAACCCGAAATTTTCCCTAAAAAACGCTATTTTAAATTCAAACACCCGCCATTTTGTCAAAAATCTATATTTTCAAAACCTCTCAAGTCAAAAACAAAATTATACTGTAAATTTTGATTATCTTTTTATTTTTATTTATTCTGATGATTAGAAATGAAATAGGAATAATTAAGGCGGAGGACCTTTTTTCGGCAGTCGACAAAACCCGAGAATTTTCCGCCAATGTTGAATATTTTTTTATAAAAAATATTTTACTTATTCTTAAAACCATGTAGTTTTATGAAAAATAATACCAATGCCATAATTTAAATAGGTTTTCATAAAAAAATCACAAATATTGCCTTTTTGCGCGCTTTGCAACTAGGTATTCTCCCTTAAATAATAAAAAAATATTCATATTTCAATTTATTTATTATTAGTAAATAACTATATGTTTACATAAGGTCAGTGTTGGCTCCAAGGTCCCGCAAGTTTGCCGCACCGCCGCCTGCCCGCTGACCTTTATATTAATTTGGCTCGGGTACCTACTCGCTTCCGTTCCGTCAACAGTTGGGGACATTTTACGATTCTAATTTGAGATTAAGAATGAAAAACAATTATTATTTTTGGCCCGCTAATTAAAGACGGTTTTTTTATCCCACGCTATTAAAACACACTCACAGATGTACTTATAAGGGTTGTAAAAGTAGTAGCGGCAACACCCACTGAGGTGTTACTGACATAAATGAAAAAAAAAACTGTCGCTACTCGAGGCAATTTTCTTTTGTATACGTATATAATTTAATATATTTTTTTTTGTATTGAAATTTCTTTATTAAAAATAAAAATATTACATATATTTACTCCCTTTATATTAGGTCCTTACATATGGAATTGAGGTTTTGCCGTACGGGCAAATTTGATCTCAAATATCTTCTCTTTGGTTAGGAATTCCAAATCCAAATTTATACAGCTATTTACTCATGTATTTGTGTTTTGAAAATTATAATTCATTTGTTTTTTCCTCAATTGTTTTTTTTTTGCGTCACTCAGTTTACCAAATGAAAAACTTGAAATATCGCGTTATTTACGAGTACGAGTTCCACCGTGGCACCAGTACTGCAGAAAAGGCTCGAAGGATTAATGATGTGTATGGCGACGGTGCCGCAAAAGAAAACACAGTGCGTTTTTGGTTCCAACGTTTTCGTTCTGGAAATTTCGACCTGCAGAACAAGCCCCGTGGACGGCCGGAGACCAAAGTTGATAATGAAGAATTGAAGGCTATTGTGGAAGCGGATCCATCGCAAACCACATCCGAGTTAGCTGCAGGCTGCGATGTTAGTGATAAAACTGTTTTAATCCACTTGAAGCAAATTGGTAAGGTGAAAAAGCTTGAATGGTGGGTACCTCACGAATTGAGTGAAGCAAATCAACAAACGCGCGTTGACTGCTGCGTTGCATTACTCAACCGGCACAATAATGAAGGGATTTTAAATCGAATCATTACCTGTGATGAAAAGTGGATCCTGTACGATAATCGGAAGCGCTCATCGCAATGGCTGAACCCTGCCGAACCAGCCAAACCATGCCCCAAGCGAAAATTGACTCCAAAAAAGTTACTTGTGAGCGTTTGGTGGACTAGTGCTGGTGTCGTTCACTACAGCTTTCTTAAATCTGGCCAGACGATTACGGCAGATGTCTATTGTCAGCAACTGCAAACCATGATGGAAAAGCTAGCTGCTAAACAACCGAGGCTGGTTAATCGCTCTAGGCCACTGCTGCTTCATGATAACGCTAGACCACACACTGCACAACAGACGGCTACCAAATTAGAGGAGCTTCAATTGGAATGTCTAAGACATCCACCGTACTCTCCGGACCTTGCCCCAACAGATTACCATTTTTTTCGAAATTTGGATAACTTCTTGCAAAGGAAAAAATTCAACTCCCATGGGGCAGTCCAAACCGCCTTCAAAGATTTTATTGATTCCCGTCCGAATGGTTTTTTTAGTAAAGGGATCGATGAACTACCTATGAGATGGCAAAAGTGCATAGATAGCAATGGTACATACTTTGATTAAATAAATATATTATAATAAAAAAAAATCGGCTTTATGTTCCTCCCATACTAAACGTCAATTTCATATGTAAGGACCTAATATTAACTCGTGCTTACTTGCCGTCGAAAAAACTTTGAATCGATTTTTAACCTTTTTCCATGATCCAATTCAGCTGAAACTTGGCAAGTAGACTCGTGGCGACGATCAAGAAGATCTATCAAATTTTCGTTAAAAAAAATTAATAATTATAGTATAATTTCGGATTTTTAGTAATTTTATTGGTTTTTTCAAATTGGAATCATTAGAAAAGTTTGATTACAACAACGGCGGCCCGATAACGTCGCGGAATATTTTCTAAATTTGAATTACTCCGTCGGTATACATAATAGGTACTTCACTAAGAATGTCGAAAATCTAAATTGACTGACAAATGTTTTTAGAATTTAATCTTCAAAGCATAAGTGTCTTATCAAAGCTCAAAACATCTGACATTTTAGAAATATATTAAATTAATGTAAGTTAAGTGTTATGTTATATGTTTTAATTCGTCTTTAATTGTTGTTATATTTTACAAAGAAAGGGAGTATAATAAAAACTTGGTTTTTATAGGTTAGTCTTTTTACATTGAATATTACATTTTTTATAAATGTTTAAGGCAATCGTCCAGCAGATTGGGCAAATTTCACAAAATTCTCTCATATCTTCTCTTGCGTTTTTTATCTTATTTTTTTTATTCAATCCTCGGTGACTGCATTCAAAACGTTTTTTATTTATTTCGATATTGCTGTCTTTTCTTTAATACCCCTTCAAATTATGTACACATATATGTATAATAAAATAAAAATTAATTGTCACCATGTTTATGCATACGTCGGTCACATTTTTTATATGTTTAAACTCTTTGGCATAATTATTAATTACAAAAAACCAACAAACTAATTATCACCACGAATGAGGCTGCAACCTTACCATATATTACATTTTTACATTTGAAGGCTTACAAGATTGTCTTTCCAAAAAAAACCTGTTTGAGATAAGAAAATCATATTTTAGTACATAGTTAGTACTACTACATACCAAAAGATCATCTTAGTGTGACTTTCATTGTTTTGCAATTAAAAAATTATAGATATGCATTTAAAACATTTTTTTTTAATTGAGTGCAATAATCTCCAATAATACTAATTTTGGATGTCCATTCGTAACAGTTACTAGAATCCAATAGCTGATCTTTTCCATTTTCAAAATTTGTATGATTTCAAATAGTGCACTACATAAAAGGTAACATTTTAGATTGATTTCACAATACACTTTTTTGTGTTGACTAATTTATATATAACTTATAATTAAAATGTGATAGTTTTGCTATAAGAAAGATAACATTACATAAAATAAAGATATTTTCTCTTGCTGATACGCAAAGTATCACCGTTAAAGCCTACAGTTCTATTTTAATTAGAAGTACAATCAATTTTAAACTCAATTACTTCAAAATACATTTTTGGAAACGTCTGGCAGTGGTGCGATTAGTCAATTAATATGAAGCGAAGCAAGAGAGGGAAATACCCTGACAAGAATTTGGATTCCTGATCCTCTTAGGACAATAGGCATGATGTCAGATTTTGAAATAACCTTATATAATGTAGATACACGTCTACTATTACCGAAAATAACATTATTTCAGTAATAAACTAAGTTTTTACGCAAATAATTAATAACAGGTGTCTTGGCGTCTACGTGACGTCAAGCCTAAGTAAACATTGCAAGGTGTCTATGACAACAGTTCAAGAGACGCGGTGATGGTTACTTAGGCGTGACGTCATTCGCTCAGTTAAAATGGTGGAACGCAGAATTTTATACATTTATTTAATTGAATAATCGCAATGCGCATTTCTTAGAATCCTTTCAAATTATTTTCTTCTCTAAAATCACTTATTCTTTAATACTATCATCATGCATGTTCATGAAGAAGGTGATAATGAAAGGTTGTCTTATCATCTTCGCAAAAATTATGAATGCATATTATTAATATTATTAATTAATAATAAAAATAAAATAAATAATAAATAAAAAATAAATTTTAAAAAAATAAAGTGGTTAGACATAATAACGGAATGTTAGTAAACTTAGTAAACAATACTATGGTTATAAAATACTTAGTTTTACAATACTATGGTTGGGGTGTATAGTGTTGTGAATGTAGTAGTGTAGTGTTGGTCTGACGAAGAGACGGGTACGTCTCGAAACCGGTAGGCCGTAAATCTGGTAGTGGTTTTTACTAAGTTTACTAACATTCTGTTATTATGAACGCATTTTTAGAACACACCTCTTTTCCACAGTCGGTTCATCCGCTAAGTTCTAACGCGGCGCGCTTCGCGGTCCGATGGTAATGACTCTGCTCTCGCGTGTTGGGGGTCCGGGTTCGACCCCCGAACTTTAGTCACGGGTCGGTCTTGCGGGGTTTACACGCTCTCTGAACTCGAGGGAGGGCCGAACACAAACACGTTTGTAATATTTGCTCTCAACCATTCGTTTAAAATTCTCTCATACGGCGTAATTTACTCTAAAAGCACTGAACTATGTATTTAGGAGACGGAATTTTTGTCAGCACATATTATTTGTTTGTTTGTTTGTCCTCTTGTTGCCAGCTGTTTGATCGGTAGTTGTAGTAAAGTTTAAAGGGTGTGTGCTTTTTTATTAATGTTTATTATTACTACTGATCGCAAACCGGACACGTACGTAAAACATTGTAATCACAATTATTAGCATACTATTTGTATTTTAATATATATAAGGCCATTTTGACAATATCTACATGTATTAAAAAAAGTAACCCATAAAAACCAAGCTTTTATTATACTCCCTTTCTCATTGACTAGTGGAAACTGATTTGGCGCTTAACCTACGCCTTGGGCTTCAGTCGGGCGACGCTACGAAAGGGAGTAATAAAAAATTTCCAAAACTCCAAAATTATACTATAATCATTTCGCGCCTACCGGACGCGTTGAAATATTTTCATACAACTTAGTAAGTTGTATGAAAAAAACATTCAAAATTTGAAAAAACCAAATTTTTTTTTCGAAAATTTGATAGATCGTCTTGATCGTCGCCACGAGTCTGCTTGCAAAGTTTCAGCTCAATTGGATCACGGAAAAAAGGTTTAAAATCGTTCCAAAGTTTTTTCGTCAGACAAGCAGACGCCACGAGTTAAAAGAAAGGGAGTAAAAATAATAACTTTGTTTACACTATTCTAGTAATTTCACTATTTAAGTAAAGAAAGTTACATTTTTTTAATAACTAACTAACCGTTTCCTCGTGGGGGTAGGCAGAAGGGATAGAGCACCACACTCTTCTGTCCTGACATACAACTCTCGCCTCATCAACATTCATACATCTTCACATGCAAGCTCGCCAGTTGTTGAGGCTTCTAAGGGGACTATCTTCCAGTATCTGGTTAATCTGGCCGTGCCACGTCTTCGGCGATCGCCCTCTCTTTCTGGCGCCATCACACTTGCATTATATATCGTTCTTACCATTCTCTCCTCATTCATTCGCACAACATGTCCAAACCATCTGAGCGACCCTTTTTTAATTCTTTTAATTATGCTATGATCAACTTTACATTCATTCCTAATGTTTCTTAATATCTTCATTTTTTACTTCATAAATGGATTTGCAACACATACGTCTACGGGATCTCATCTCTACTGCATTTAGTCTACTTTCGTTCCTCTTCTGCCAGCTCCAGGCTTCACTTCCATACATCAGTATTGGTACCAGAATTACATATATACCGCTAATTTTCCTCTGAAGACATATTTCTATTAGAAATTATTGCGTTTAAACCACCGTTCACTCTATTTCCCGCAGTCACTCTCCTATCGATATCTTTCTCAACATTACCTCTTCTATCGAACATACTTCCCAAGTAAACACAAACTCATCTACTTGTTCCAAACATTCATTTCCTACTATTTATTATTTAAGACGTTTTCTTATTTCCCTCTTTCTCCAATAATTTTAATTTATTTTTAATATACCATAATATTTTCAGATAAGTATTTAATTTCGATTTTTTTTCTACATTAAACCTTAATTAATAAATTATTCATCTGCACCCAAAATACAGTAATTGTGTTCTTAGAATATATGTAGATATAAAAATATTGTTAACAACATTATTTTATCTAATTTGATACAATCTAGACAGCACTTCAAAACGAAACAGCGATCTAAAATTCTCAAAAAATAATTTTGAAAATAAGCACTTAATCATATGCAATTTACACTTTTTTGCGTTTTCTTTTATTTATTATTGTTTTTCAAATATTTAAACCAATAGAAATAATCATATTATCTTATAAAGATGCATTATTTTTATTCGTTTTCGACTTCGATGCATTATTATCCTAAACTTCAAGCTTGAAAATATCGCAAGAGATATAAAATTTTTGAGAATAAAAAAATTAATTTGGTAATAAAATCCATTTTATGAATATGATTTTTAAGGTTGGTTCAGTTAATAGATGTATATAAATATACATAATATATATAAAATCACTGCAATGCGTCTATTTCTTAAACGCCATGTCATGTTTTCAAGGGAGAGAAGATGTCTGTAAATAACAACAAAAATTGATAACAGACAATTCTTTACTTTATTTATTTTTTCGTTCGAGTATATTATTATACAATAACTGTAACCCGTTAAAAATGACTGTAATTTTACGGTTCCTAAGGAATAAGTATGCATTTATTTTATTGTAAGAAAAACTACGTTAAAAAAAATTTAGGGACAAGAAATTTTTCGAAAAAAAATTTTAAAAAAAATCGAAAAAAATGATTTTAGGATTAAACAATTTTTCGAAAAAACAAGTTACTATAAAAGGTTACGGACGTTGCACGTAGTTACGCGGACGGATGGACGGACGGACAGACAGACAATTATTATAATTGGGATAATTTTATTAACAATGCCCGTTTCACTAAGCCATGTACGTACTGAGACAATCTTTTTAATTTATAAGCTAGTTTATAAATTATTACATACTGACTAAAAATAGTCAATTTTTATCATTTTAAAAATTAAGTAAATCGTTTCAAAATTATTTTTTTATTTAATTCATTTAAAAATACGGATAATATAACACACATTTATTTAAAAAAAGTTGCATATCTTTCTATTAAATCTAAAAACGATTATCGATTATTGGTATCGTTATCTGTTCCAGACCCTCTACAGGGTGTTTCATAGGTAGTAGCAAAAATTTCGAGGGAGTCTTTTATATGCAATTTTAAATAGAAAATATTATTTACTAGTCTTTATATTGCAGTCTAGATGCCGTCTAGATAGTAGCTCTGTCTTGGATGGATTTAAAGTAAGTCTGTTTTGTGCCATCCATTTGCCTAATTTCTCAAAACATTCGGCAATTTTTTGTTTTTAATTAATTCTTGTCTCATCCGGCTTACAGAAAAAATAAATTAGCGTATCGTCTGCGTAACAGTGAGTCCACAATCCTGAAGGAGATATTATATTTTCAATATTTTTAGTATATAAAATATACAATAGTGGTCCCAGAACTGATCCCTGAGGTACTCCAATGTTAGATGTGATGTTGAATTTTGAAATCGCGCCAATTAGGATCTATTGCACAGGTATGATTTAAACCAATCGTGTGCTTTTCCATTTACTCCGTACGTTTTTCGCAGCCTCTCAAGCAGTATTTGATGATCGACGATATCAGAGGCAGCGCTCATATCTACAGGGCCAGCAAGACTAGATGTCCCGAGTCAATGAATGATATAATGTCAGACAAGACTTGAAGCACCCCCGTTTCTGTAGAATGGCAGCGCCTGTACGCAGATTGCATTTTAGGAAATAAGTTATTTTCTGATAAATATACATTGAGCCGTCGTGATATACTTTTTTCTAAAGTTTTCGAAAGAAGCGGCAGGTTAGAGACTGGACGATTATTCGTGAGGTCTTTAGGGTCTAGCTGGGCATTTTTTAGAAGTGGAGTTACGTGGGTCGTTTACATGTAATGCAGTAGATCAGATGAGAGTACACAAGGTGAAAGTAAATCAAAACCAAAAAGATGAAATTGTACATCATACAAAATGATATATAAAACAAAAGAGAGTACACAAGATTAAAATCGTTCAAAAACAATGCTTTATTCTCGATGGCAACACACCAATCAATTATCAGTTTATACAGCTCAGTTAATCAGCTCGCCAAAAGATGGCGCTACTTTCCTGTCGAAGTGATTTTGTACGCTGGGTAATATTAAGACTTCTTCTTCTTTTGGTGTCATGTCAGGTCCCCCCAACGTTGACTATCACCCGAGAGAAAGCGTCCCTGTCCTGGGCAGCACGAAACAGCTCTCCAACACTTCTTATGCCCGTCCAGTCGCGTATATTGCGGAGCCAGGAAATTTGTCTCCTTCCACCACCTCTACGACCCTCTATCTTGCCCATAAGAATCAGGTGGAGCAATTCATATTTTTCTCCTCTGAGCACATGACCCAAATACGATACCTTTCGGATTTTGATATTTGTCAGCAACTCTCTATTCACTCTAGCTCTTTGAAGAACTCTTGTGTTGCTGACCATATCCGTCCAGGGTATCCGGAGCATTCTCCGATGTATCCATATTTCGAACGCCTCCAGCCGGTTCATGCTACTCACTTTGAGGGTCCACGATTCCACTCCGTACAGCAGGACTGACCATATATAACATTTGACCAGTCGCTGTCGAAGTTTCAGGTTAAGATTGTCATCGCAGAATATCTGAATATTAAGACTAAAAGTAGAAAATTATATAACTTATGGACCGCTTCATGGCTAGTAATCAGGTGATTACTAGCCATGAAGCGGTCTGCAGGGCCTAGAAGCAAGCAATTATTAAATGTACTTAAATTCTTTTTTTGTTGCCTCTTAAATAATTGATAACCTATTGTGATTTAGTGAATATATTCGTGTCCACGACTTTATCGAACGCGGCAGCGACACGGAGTGTTTGTTGTCCGCGGCGTGATTAATGCACGTAATAATTCCGAGCCTCCGTAGCCGTCGCGCAGCGGCAGGGCGGCCGGCTGGGGGGGTGGCTGGGCGCCCGCCCGCCCGCTGCGCAGTGGCGGATCGATGCGCGCGGCGGCCCGGCCCGCTCCGGGCTCGGCGCCCAGCGCGCCCAGTGCTCGCGCGGCATGCCTCCCGTGACGTAGCGCCGCACCGCCCGAGACAGCGCCGCGACGGGAAGCGAGGAGCCGAGCAAGCCGCCCGAGTCGGGACGCCGGATCGATTTTAGGCGGATCTTCGCTACCGCGGCCCGAATGTGAATATTGCTGGGGAACGCGAGCCGCGCTAAATACTACCAGCTACATGTAAAAAAAATCCTTACGTGGGGCGGACTGCGTGTCCCCGTGATTTTTTAAAATGCTCTAAATAATTTAAACAACACATTTCAATCAAAATTTACTGTATTTGATTTAATCCAGTGCTTTTATTTATGATAATATTTAAAAAAATATTTTTATCTCGAAAAATCAGTCAGTAAATTAAAATAATCTCTACTCAACTAGAATTTCTATGCAATGAATTGAATTAAAAATGTTCAAAAATCATTACCGTAATATTCTGTCAGATAAATATTTAATTTACCTTTTTTTCAAAATATGTATGACTACATTCACCTCCTAACATAATTATCATTATTTAAATACGCCATAAATACGATAAACGTTATTATTAACATATATTCTGAAGCGCACTGCTTTCGAAATAGCGTACGGTTGGTACTTGTACGAAATTGAATTCGACACCTATGTGCGACAACATTAGAACTATCCCCTTTAGAGATAACGCCATTAACGAAAGCGTTTACTACTAACGGAAAATCCATTACGTGAACGCGCATCCGGGTAAAAGTGATTTTGTAAAAAATATTATGGACATCATCGCACAACAATATTGAGCATTTTCCATCACACTCAAATTATGATTTAAGCATTATTCGCTTGCAATTTAGGTATCATAGATACAAAATTAATGCATTTTAAATAGTCCAGTGTTATGGGGATTGTTTCAAAATATTGTCATTGTATCAAACAGCCTTTCTACTCGTAACAACCACTATCCCACAAAGCTCTCTCCCCTTTCTAACGAGAGTGATGAATTTTTCAATATTATAAATGTGCGTTTGTTTATACTTTTCAAAACAGTTTATGACGGCGTGACCTAAATTCAAATACATCAAAATTAAAAAAGAAACATTTAATTAAAATTACATATAATTTGGCTACAACTACAGCAAGAAAAGGTTAACAATAACATTTCGATGTAAGTTTATAAAAACCTAGTGTTGTGGACGACACAGTTGTGTGGTGAATGTGTTTAACTTCATCTACATTCATGCCCTCTGATGTACGACCTTTCGTGACTGATGGTAATTATAAAGTTTATTTATTTTCTAAACGATGCTACGATATAATCAGTTTATTTTTGAGCCCATTTAAACCCTTTAAATACATTCTTTCTTTGTATTATAAAAATATTTTATGACTATTTAGACAAATATAATAAAAATATACTTATACATGTTATTGGGACAACTGATTAAGGTGCGTCTATTCTAAAAATGAAAAACTTGTTGAAAAAAATTTTTTCAAGACCGCTTTTATGTGCTATACCGTGAAGAATATGGAGAAGAAGAAAGAAGAATGAAGAAAATTCATCTCTCATAGAACAATATACAGGGTGTAACACAGCTAGTTCACAATACTTTACAGGTAGAGTCTTGCTTAAATTATAAGTCGAAAATGTTGAAGCAACAATTTCCTAATATAAATAGTTCTGGAGACAAGCGACTTCAACGTTTGCATTTTTTATCAATATTTCTGAAGAAAAAAAACGTTGCACCCTCATTAAAGTAACTTATTTTCGAATATTAAAAACTATCTCTAATACATGTCAAATAAAATCATGTTTAATCATTTTATTTGATGTATATCAAAGACGATGAATTTTTATTCAACCTTTCACATAAGATATGTCAGAAATATTCAAAAAAATGTTAGCTTTGCGCTAGCTTATCTCCATAACTATTGTTTTCAGGTCATGCTTGAAAATTTTCGATTAATTTAGGTAATAATCTAGTTGTAAAGTATTTTTTACTAGCTCTGTTACACTGTGTTTAAAAATCTATCGACAAATTTACAATGGCATTTCATTACCGATAGATCTGCATTTATTGTATATTGTACATATTTAATTTATTGATACATACATACATACATAATACATATAAATTTAGAATAAAATGTAGCAAACCTCTCGGCCACTACCTACCTCGCTAGATATATAGAAATACCTGTTCTGAGGTACGTAGCCTCTTTTATCATTTTACCATCTTAGATCGATATCTAATATTTATTTTGAAAGAAAGTAATATACAGTATATACAGTAAAAATATAAAAGTATCATGCGAGATGCAGGAATAAAATGGAAATAAATGCAAACGTTCATAATCAAAACAGCTTATTTCATATGGACCCACAAAAAAGTGGCAAGCTTAAATAAAAGTAAAATAAATAGAATGAATAGGAATGCAGGTAAGAAACAGAACATTTTGGCAAAAAGATAAATAAAATAAAATCACAAAAGAAGTAACAAGCAGGGCTGAAATATCTATTAAATATGATAGAATAAATAAAATAAATAAATAATCACGGTATAGAGTAACAATTTACTAGAATACGAATTCGTATTCTAGATTGTTCCATTTACCTTTTAGATTCGTTACCTAATCGTCGAATAATTTAAATTGGTGATTAATTATTTTGCAGTTTATTCGGAGGTCATTAACGATTCCACGAGGCGTACACAACACAATACATAATGAATATATATGTTTAGAACTAAAGTATTCAGTAATTGATAGTAATTTGTTTTGTATAAGTATGTAAAATGTGTTTTCTGACTTCTCAAATACACTAAAGTCTGTGCTGCAGAAGACATGACCACAATAGTGCGTCAGTAGTATGTAAATTTGGAAGAAGATGTAAACGAGGATATTTGTAGTTGCTCAATTCATTGTCGTAAGAAGAGAGACAGTAATAATTTTTTAGAGTGTATGGGGATATTCGCCCCCTTCATGTATTCCACCCTTAACCCGCATAGAAAGACAGGCAAATGATTGTTAATCACTAATCATAATTAAAAGTTAATATTTTGTAACATCATGTATTTTATTAGACGTAATATTATAACACAAGATATTAAATATTATTAATGGGAGAACAATTGTCAAAAATTGTAAAATCCAGTCAAAAATGATTATGTGTTCTGGTAGACATATCGAAGTGTCGCGAACTTTCCATACGAATCTGAAATCGACTGAGACATTCTCTTAAACTCTGGAAATGTCGATGGACCAACGTTCTCGAGGCATCGCGAAATCAACATGTTTTGTATAAAAGAGCTAGCGCGCACGCGGCGTAGCGAAACATTGTTTTGACGTTTGTCAAGTGAGATATAGAAACAGTAGGGACAAAGCAGTGTAGCCAGCGTGTGTGACCATGCTACAGATTTTCGGCGCGAGTACCTACGTGCGAAACGGAGCAGATTTATCTAGCGATTGAAACAGCGTCCTTTCTACGGACGAGTGATTAGTGGTAAGTGGTGCGAATGTCTGCGTATTAAATAAAACTTAAAATAATTTTAAGCGCTCCATTTTCCTCTTGTAGCCACGATACCGCGACAATATTGACGTAAATACAATACCCAAGAGGGTGTAACACACAAAGGTATACAATTTGAAAGGCGACCCTAGAGTGGGGGGATGACGTCAAACTACCCACCGACTTGTATACAACTATCTCTCACATGTCTCACGCAACTCTTCCAGTAGTGTGGGAACAAAACACGATGATCGGTCCGCTAGATAACTTCGCATACGTATGAGAAAAGAAACTTCTAGATCCGATCGTAAAACAAACAATGTAAACGGGCCACTGGAGTGGGGGGGGCAAACAATGAACGTGACGTAATGATGTTATTGATTTTGATATCAAATATATTTTTACGTGGAAACAGAAAGTGGCTCGATAATGCCTTCTCTGTCGATTACTTCTTAAATAATGTTAGAATTGTACCTTTATCATTTTTCTCGCAAGTTTCCAAAAAATACTAATTTTAATTTTTTGAGACAAGCACGCATCTTGTACAGTAAGTATTTAGTTGTTTTATCATATACATAATATTTCTTTTTATATATATATTTTTTTATTTTATTTTATTCGGTCATCCAACAGGGAGACATAATTGCTCGGTAGGCCAAATATAGAAAAAATACTTAAATGTCTCCCAAAATTAAAGTATGACACAGATAGACATAATTATAGCAACTCAATTTGATATAAATGGCAGATCAAACAATTTTATAATTTCATTTAAGTGATTGTTCCTAATTTAACTTTATATAAACATAAAAGGGTTCGTAATGTATAAAATTCACGTATTCAGGGAAGGAAACGGGTTTCTAGTATCTGCCTCACCGTATGACGATACTCTTCATATTTAGTATTAAAAATATCTATTGAATTCAAAAGGTTATTATTGTCTGAGCATATGCGTGGGATGGAAGAGGATTTCCTATTATTGGTATGATAAGTTGGAAGGGAAAAGAGGTATTTCTGTCCGGTAGGTCGGAGTGGGACGTGGAAAAATAGCAAGCTGGTGATTTCAGGAGAATCAATAAGGTTATATATTATTTGGAAAAGAAAGGATTTATCGATGCAATATAGTATGCGCATATAAATTTTTGGATTACATATGAATAAATTACAGAATCACATAAAGAAATATTTCAGTTATAAGATGATTAATAAAATCTATTTGTATAAATATGGTTTATTGTAAAATACAATATTTATCTGTTTGTGAATGTGTTAGGATAAATTTTGATGTAAGTAGTGTAGTGGTGTAGGTACTTGTTGAGGAAGAAACTAAATAAACTAGTTTCCTTTTTAAATATATAATATTATCCTAAAGAATATCCATGTTATTTTCACAACATTTAAAACTGTTAATGGCACAATTTATAGGCGATGTATTTACAATTCATTCATAAATTGAAAGAGGAAAATTAATAACGAAAATAAAAATCACAGTAAAACATAATAAAAATAAAAAGGCTAAAACATAATCAAACATAATAATTTTGCTGTCCGTCTGTTCTCAAATGGACATAGAAGAGTTCGTCTCACACTCTCAGTTATCCATTTATGTCTTAAATGTCAAATGGTGAGGTACGTGAGGAGGCCTTCATCCATCAGAAAACGTCTGAAAGTAATGTAAATTAAATTTATTTCGATAAAAATCATCAAAACGTGTTAGTTATTTTAATTTAAAATTGAAAACAATTTTTTTTCAAAAAAATCAAAAGTATTGACAGCGTCGTATTATTTTTCACCGTTTTCCCTTTTGTCATTTAAAATGACTTATTTTTTGATTATACATCATTATTTATTTCTTATAATATCGTTTAATCATGTAGTTTTTCATTATTGAAGTATATTGTCTGATAGTATTACCTACATATAAAAAATAATCTTATTTTTATAAGGTATCGGAACACTCGCTGGTTTAATATATACACCAAAATAAAAATAAATAAATAAAATATAATTTAAACTTAATTGCAACAAGATACAAAAAAATTCTTAAAAATAATTAAATGTTTATTAAATAACTAACCCATAAAAATCATTTTTTTATTATGCTCCCTTTCTTTGTAACATATAACAACAATTAAAGACGAATTAAAACATATAACATAACACTAAACTTAGAGTAATTTAATATTTTTCTAAAATGTCAGATGTTTTGAGCTTTGATAAGACACTTCATGCTTTGAAGATTAAATTCTAAAAACATTTGTCAGTCAATTTAGATTTTCGAAATTCGTAGTGAAGTACCTATTATGTATACCGACGGAGTAATTCAAATTTAGAAAATATTCCGCGACGTTATCGGGCCGCCCTTGCTAGTAGTCAAACTTTTGTAATGATTCCAATTTGAAAAAACTATTAAAAATTTGAAAAATCCAAAATTATACTATAATTATTATTATTTTTTAACGAAAATTTTATAGATCTTCTTGATCGTCGCCACGAGTCTGCTTGCAAAGTTTCAGCTCGATTGGATCACGGGAAAAGGTTCAATCAAATCGATCCAAAGTTTTTACGACCGCAAGCCGGCAAGCAAGCAAGCAGACGCCACGAGAGAATATAAAGGGAGTAAAAATAAGATCTCAATTGCATGGTTTCAGTCACCCTATCCTTAAAGAGTCTTCTAGATGATGTCATGAATAATGAATTGGTGCTAATGGATAATGGGTTTGGTGTGATTTCTTTGTACTTCATTTACAAAGGCCAGTATTCCGGATTAAACTGTATTTTCTACATTGACCCACTTTCATTTCTGCACTGGGACCAGTCACAGTCTTCTGCTTAATGTAATCCATTTCTGTGCATTTCATCCACTTTGCGGTCGTGCATCACGTGACGCGCATCCACAAATCAAGGTTGTCAACCCTTCGTGTCGGGGTACTTTGAATAAAATCCTCCCTGGAGGGTGAGTCCGCCGTTCTAAACCTGCGAGACCACGTCATACCTGTCGGCCATTTCTAAAACTCGGTCCGTCGAATGCACCAAAATACTTTTGTCAAGAATTGATTTGGTCCCATGATTGATAATATTTACAATATAATTCAAGATATATCGTCGTGATCGTAGAACAGTGACGGATGTGCAAAAAATTCCATATTGATTTTTTGGATCTTTAAAAAGTGGAAAATAAGCCATCTAATGGTATATAAAAAATGTATTTTTACTCCCATTATATTAACTCGTGGCGTCTGCTTGTCTTCTTGTCTGACGAAAAAACTTTGGATCCAATTTAAACCCCTTTCCCGTGATCCAATCGAGCTGAAACTTTGCAAGCAGACTCGTGGCGACGATCAAGAAGATCTATCAAATTTTCGTTAAAAAAATTAATAATTATAGTATAATTTAGGATTTTTAGAAATTTGTAATGGTTTTTTCAAATTGGAATCATTCCAAAAGCTTGATTACTATCAACGGCGCGGCGTTCCGATAACCTCACGGAATATTTAAAATTTGAATTACTCCGTCGGTAGGTATAATAGGTACTTCATTACGAATTTCGAAAATTTATGACAATTGGTTCACAGATGACAGCACACTTCGGTTTTTTGTGAAGAAATCAAAGAGTAAAGAGATATTTTTAGAGATTTTTGACATAGATATTTGTCTAGACATGTTTCATATACAATCAATCAATTATTTAATTACATGACGGTAAACTTAATTTACAAAGAAAGGGAGTAAAATAAAAACTTGTTTTTTATGGGTTAGTTTTTTTCTCATTAATTTAACCGTCGTTATACAAAGTCGGTATAACGACGGTTCTGATTTGTGGTCGTAGAACAATGCAGCGTGCGTAAAAACGTCGCTGTACTGCGCTGACTATATTTGAGGTTTGAAAGGTATCAACTTTAAATAACTAACCCAAATTTCAAAGGAAAATCTTTTGTAGTTATCGTGCTATGACATAAAGTGTCTTTATGTAAATAAAACATCAAACTGCTCTCCTGTAAACTTGAGAAAAATTACGTGCGTCGTTATTCTACGATAATGACGATATTATAGATGTTTCATAGAGACGAAATTATATTTTAATGGGAAACTAGGTATGGAAGTCTTTGGGTGTTCATAGGGCTTACGACCTGTGTACGGCTGGCTTAAATGATCACTTAACACGTTGTAATGTTCACCATTTCTACCAATGATAAAATACCATGTCTATCAAATTTTTGGATGTTGTATATACTTAAATTTTACGACATGTTCCGTATATGTGTTGTAATAATCCTTAGCGCGACCGGCATCCAAAGATTTTCATTCCCCTTAATTAAACACAGATGTCACTAACGAGATAACTATGTTTGTCTCTATGATTTCGTCTATACTTAGAACTGTGTTCTAAAAAATTTGGACAAACTCAAAATATTCTGAACAATATTATTAGTTTATCCTTATTGATACCGGCAATTGAACTGTTGTATCTTCATTGTGTGTTGCCTCACACGTACAGAGGTGTAATTTCAGGGAATATTTTAATATATTGTCACGGGATCGTGGCTATGTAAATGTTTTATTTATCACACAAAGTCATTCGACACGTATTTTAATTTTAAAATTCGACAGTGTACGTTGGGACCGTTAATATGATCATTGATACAACAGATGAAACAACTTCTTTGTACGATTACACCTTTGTAATATAAAAATGTAACATAATATGATATTATTTAGATTATAATATGTTATACCATCAAGCACAAAATTTATGGGCATGCCTGTGTTTGTACTAAACTAAATAAAACAAAAGAAAAATATGAAATACATTGTGTGAATAAAATACGAATGTCTTATTTAAAGAAAGCTACGCCATCACTCAGACTTTTTTCACTGGTCTACAGTAGGTGCCTGTGTTCCACAAAACTTAACGGTAAAAGGTTATCAATGAATATTTATTTATTTATTTATTTATTTAATACAAGGTACAACGTACCATTAAAAAAACAATGTATATAAAGATGTATAGATTGACAGGTAATAATAAAAAAAGGAGATAAGGTATAATTCTATCAAAAACAATTAATAAAGTGATATATAAAGAAAAACAAAACATTAAGTGAATAACATAAATATAACAAAATTACATCAAATTAAAAAATAGTTATCAAATCAAATATGAAAGTCAACAATCAATAAAACTACAACAAATTAAAATAATTATGTCTGAAATTCAAGAAGCAACAAAATTACAACAAAACGAAATAATTGTAAACAAATCAAATCTGAAACTCAAGAATATGCTCGTACCTCGAACAGTTTCGTTTTTTTTTTTTTGCTGTGGAAATGTTGACATTTCGTTTGGACGTTTGTCCAACCCCCGGCTGTTGTGCGCGGGTGCAAGATTGAGGCTCGTGTGACTGCCTCGCTTCCGGCGCCGCCTCCGAGGGGCTGCGGTGACGGCTTCATCGATCGCGGCACCACTCCCTCCGCAGCTCTGATTAAAGTGCTGACGATCTGATACCGAGGGAAACACGTGTTTTTCCATTAAGCTTTTCTTTCACGGCCCTGTCTTTATTCTTTTCATTTCCAACCCCTGTTTACACGGGGAAGGTGTGTGCTTGCAGCGCACGACATCACCAAGAATTATTATTTTACGTCTGCACGAATATTTTCACCTAAGCTTAATTAATTAAGCCAAGTGTGCAATAGTTTTTTTTACAGTATTATCATCCCTTTATATCCAATGCGATCCTGGTACTATTTCATGAAATATTGATTATATTCTAAAGGTTATAGCCTCTACTGTGGTTAAACTTAGATTTCTAAGAATACTAGCTATGAACTTTTACGTTTGAATTTCATTTTTACATTAATTTGTTATACAAATGTAAACAAATTATATTTACATTAAAACACGTTACAATATGAACGAACTCACCGTTTCTGTTAATCCAAACGACCTATGATTTCTAATTGCTGCAATTTTACTTAATTTTTGCCACTTTCTCACAAAATGCCAATTAAAATGTAACTTTCGCAAAACATAAAATTATCGCGAATACGTACGTTTGCATAGGTTAGTGACGGACATTGTTACATAGTAGCAGAAAGCCACTGGCTCTGCCAAGTTAGTTAGTGACCGCTTCGCGGCATTGGAATAGGTGCGATGGTTCAATTGTGAAAAACAGCGAACTAATGTGTTTGGCTCTTCTTCGACATTTTCGCTCACAGGGGAAATATTTTTTTGCTGAATATACATGTACATACAATGTGATCATAATTTGTGTAAAAATAATTTGATAAAATAAAAATGCAAATTATTCATAACTTTGCCTTGACGATTATCGAGTAATTTCGATTTACATCTTAAACATCGCATTACACTAAACATTTCGTTTAAAGAGACTCCGAACCTCTTAGCCGAACTTTTTCTTTGCTTCATCTGAATCTTGATAATGTTACTTCAATAAAAAACAGCAGTGGTTTACCCTATTTTAAACATAAACTTTATTACAGTCAACATTCACAACCAAAAGATCACATGTCGATTTGAGTCTTATGAGTTAGGTACTTCCCGCAATTATTTATTTTGTTTTTTTTTCCTTTTCTGGCAAGTATTTGTTTTGTTATCTTTAAACCAAAAAAATTACACGTAACTGCTTATTCCATCAGTCATATTTACTTCGTGCATATCGCATTGAAAACGTATCGTGTTCTTGTATTGTCTCATTGTAAATGTATGTCTGGTGGACATCGTGAACGTTTCTTGACAGCGACAATAATTTTTCTGTCAAACTGAATAACTACCTGCTAAAATTAAACTAAACTAACACTGTCTCAAGTAAATATGTATTTTGTGTTAAGTAAAAACATTACAACAATTTAAATATCATTTTAGCAATGGGATCTTTCTTAAATTATAGTGGGTGTAGGTTGGTTTTGACAGCTCCTCCCCATTTTATTTGTACATAACCAACAACCGATCAAAAATTAATTTGAAACTCGCATATTTGCTTTTATTCAAGAAATACATATTTACATTAATTTACAACCAATATAATGAAGATATAAATATAATTTCATAGAGACATTCTGCATTTTTTCCTATAGAAGATAGATAATTAGCATAATTAATAAAGGTGCAAGAGTATCAATAAGTTTTGAATAAAATAGATATAAACTTTTATCATCATCATCACCAATGGGTCCACAGCCCATTGTGGGCGTTGGCCTCCTCCAACATTCTCCTCGTCTTCCTCTATCCTGACATGTACTCCTCCAATCCCTGATGCTTATAGTTTCCACGTCTTGCTGCACTCCATCCAGCCATCGGAGTTTGGGTCTACCGACGCTGCGTCTACCTTGGGCCTTTGTGTGGAGAATATTTTTTGGCGTTCACTCACTCTTTCTTCTCATTCTCACTCATTCTTTCTACGTGCCCTGCCCATCGCAGCCTCCCTATTTTGATCAATTGTATTACGTCGGGCTCATTGTAGTATTGCAAACCTCCTCGTTGTATCGCTTTCTCCAAACTCCGTTCATCGATACTGGACCGAATATGTTTCTTTCAAATACAAGGAGAGATATTTCATCCTTTTTACTCAATACCCAGCATTCAAAACCATACGTTAATACAGGACGTAAAAGTGTCTTATAGATGATAATTTTTGTTTTCCTTGACAACATTCGGGATGCGAGACGTCTTTTCAAACCGAAGAAACATTTATTTGCCATGTGTATTCTAGAAATAAACTTTATCTGGCCATAAAAAATGTACATCACATACAATAATCTTCTGTGTGTAGTTTTCTGGGATAATCTGCCGTCCTTTCTGGCTGACGTTTCAGATCCCATTGCAGGATCATCAGGGCTGATGTGAAAAATAAAGTTTTTTTTTATTTTTTTATTTTTTATTTAAAATATGATAGAAACCTAAATGGTTTATGGATAACACTTTTACACGATTCAATATAGGAATATAATAATAATATAATTTGGATACAAAGTCATTTTTTATAGTTGGCCGAGTTTTAGCATTTTTGTCACATCTGTTTTGAAGTTGTCAGTGGTCAGTTGTTTGGTCTGTTGTGGCAGGTCGTTGTATAGTTTTAATCCGTTGCAAATTAGTCGGGATTGTCCTGTTTTTGTTTTGGCGTGTGTTATGTGATAGTTTTGAGCCATTCTAGTGTTGCGTTGGTGTTTTTCGTGTATTTCGGACGGACATGCGAAATTTTTATTGAGGATTATCCTTATACTGCCTTATACTGTGCTGTGGTCGATTTTTTATTTACCACTTTGTTTTATTGATAGAGCGTGACGGAGACGGACTATATTTAGGAAGACGTTGGATGTATTCGAAAGGTGTTAGTCTCTAGGGACGGCAAGGCTAGTTGGTAGAGGAATCTGAACGAAAGACACCGAAGGGAATAAAGATAATACATTTTTACGGGACAGATTGTCGCCTGAAGTGAAATTTGTTGTGCCCTGTGGAATTCTGGTATTGAAGCTGAAGTGTGCAATTGAAGTCTGGAAATCGCAAAAAATCATCGACTTCGAAAGCTCGTCTTAGATTGTATTATATAGTTACAGATTAACTAATCTATCTATTGGTATGAAATATAATAACTTCTTCAAAAAGGGCAAAATGATTTTTGTTGTCACCACTTATATATTGAAAATATTTAAGTGCAGAAATTTTGATATTAGATTTAATGAACACTTGAGGTGTTTAAGTAGCAATAATTATTCTGAATTTGCGTATCAACTTTTGGTTAATGATCGTCTTATTATATTAATAAGGGTTTACAAATTTTATTTTTATACAGAATTACAGTTTGATATATTATAATATTTGAAAATAAAAAAGTGTTAAAAGTAAATTGAATGTTTATCTTTTAAATTTGTTTTCACATTAGTACTTAATCATTATTCATTTCCCATATATTATTTTTTATATTTTTGTATTGTCTATACATAGATGTTTGATTTTTAATTTGTTAGAGTATATGCTATCCTGACGAAGGGACCATTGGCCCTGAAACATGTTGATATTTTCAATATATTAATGAAAATATATAAAATATATTAGTGAAAACAGTGTTCATTTTTATTAATTATATGAAATTTAATAAATATTTTAATAATACAAATACGTACCTACCTAATATGTCGTACTGAGTTCTTACTTATATCAAATATTATATTTGAAAATTAAAACACCTGCATGGTAAATCTGATTTTATGACATCGTTTGGTTAATGTTATTAAATTATTATTTATATATGTTGTACAGTACTGAAAGAAAGATGACCACAGGTGTCTCATTGGCGGCATCTGTGTTCATTTAAGGGGAATGAAAAAGCTTTCGTGCCAGCCGCGTGGATGGTTACAACTCATATGTGAAACGTGGCGCATAATTTAAATATATATACAACTACCAAAAATTAGTAGACGTGGTATATTCTATCATGGGTGGAAATGGCGAACGTTACATTGTGTAAAGTGATCACTTAAGCCAGTCGTACCATAGGTCGTAAGCCCTATGAACACCCAAAGACTTTCTATACCTACTTTCCCATAAGAAATACAGTTTTGTCTCTGTGAGACGTCTATAATATACATTGATTGATTAATGATGTCCCTGTGACAAAAATCCAGTACTGTTCTGAAAAATTTGAACATACTCAAAAATATTCTGAAAACAAAACTATTTTTTGCATCGTTTCCGGGAATTAAATCAAAGTTTTAGCATCATTGTAGTACAACGAATCATACTACAATGTATTGAGCCATATATTTATTATTAGCAGTATTATCAAGCTTTCTCTGTTTAGGTTTGAAAGAATATTAAAAATAACAAGTAAAGCAATAATTTTTATTTATTTTAGTTACATTTTACGCATTGTAGGTACATAATTATTAGTTAAACATACGTGTATGTATATTAAAAAAATAACTTATTTTTCATGTTTATATCCTTAACTTTGTGATCGTAGATAATTATTGATTTGAGAAAACTAAAAAACTTTGTATAAATCACACTGATTGTTTTTAAACGTCTACCGCTTTCGGTACTGTACTGTATCTTCGTCAGGATGGACGCACAATAACCTCCATAAATTAAATTCGTATGAATCGAGCGTTACGTTGGGGGTACGGCCTCATTTTTAATGGGAAATATATTAAATAAGGAATTATTTATAATTATGTAATATAAATATATATCTATACTCAAATAATATATACCTAAAGAGGTAAAATCTGTAAGTTTGGATGTAGGAGGTAATCTCCGAAACCACTCATCCGATTTCAAAAATTATTCCACCTATATTTAGAATGAACTTTCAGGGTGAATATAGGCTATACATTATCTCGTTAAAATAAAAGGGCTTTTCATGGTGACTTTTACAATTAAAGTCGACGAAAAAATGCTCGAGAGATGCGTTTTTTTTACGAACGCTGCCTTAAGGGTAAGAGATATTTAAATACTTTAGATTCAGTTCTATAAAAAAATCTACGACGACATATATCTATATGTTAGGGTTAATACATAAACTGATAAAATATGACTAAAATTTACGAAAAATCTACGCGTGCGAAGCAGTGCGATCACAGCTAGTATTAAATAATTATGGATCATGTACCTCCACCTACATTAAATTAAAATATCATTAGAGAAACTTATATCGATTATGAAAAATTCATTTGCTAAAATACAACTCAAATAAAATAATAAAAATCTTGTAAAAAAAAAAAATTTTCACAAGGTTTTTATCATTTTATTCTACTTGTATTACTGAGAATGAATTTTTATAATAGACATAAGTTACCTACTGCAATGATAGTTCGACCTTTGCCAAAAATAAGTCAGAAATATTTTAATGGCTGAAAATTGTGATATTGCACATTTCGACAACTGTTGATCATGGTTGATGAAAATTTTCGACTGTCAAGTCAGGAATCCAACTGTCAAGTTTTTGCTACTATCTATGAGACGCCCTGTATATATATATATATATATATATATATATATATAAATAACGTTCCAGAAAACGTGTCGAAAATTTTTGTTATTAATAATTAAAGACCTCTGCCAAAAAACAATTGGCTACGTACGGAGTTATTTTATTTTCTATACTCACGATATCCGCTCTACATTTACCTACTTAATCAAGATCCAACAAGGAAATATAATCCATCATTACCGAGTATAATAATAAAATAAAATGAAGTCAACACTGTAGAAAATAATTTGCAAATGCGCGTGTGTTTGCCTAAATTTCTTGGCGACAAACAATTTCGCTATATTTAATTAGGTCGACCGTCTCCGACTAAATTATCGGTCGACAAAAATTAGCTATTTGAAGTTGTGCGACTTTTGGCGCATTGGCGACATTCTAGAATTGTCTAAACCGGAATAATTTAGCTACATTTTTCGTTCGACCGACGTAGGGTAGGTGCGACTTCTAAAGCGGTCAGAACCTAAAATATTATACAGTTAACCGTGCCTTAAAAAAACGATAACCGATTTATATGCGGTTTTTACTATTATTATATTTATACAACGGTAAACTCAAATGATATATTTCTAAAGTTTTTTTAGCATAGCCTTCCAATTCCAATTGAAAAACATTCCAATTGGAGTTTCTGCAGGGTTTTTATCATTTTACTTAACTTGTATTGAAACGAATGAACTTTTCGTAATCAATATAAGTTATTGTAATGATAGTCCAACGTTTTACAAAAAATAAGTCAGGAATATTGGAAAAAAAAATGCAAACTTATACGTCGCATATCTCCATAACTATTGATATTAGGTCATGACAGCTTGAACATTTTCGTCTCATAATCAAGGCAGGAATATAGTCCTGCGAGGTTATTAATGTTTTCCAAATAACCCTGTATAATGATAGTCCAACGTCTTATAAAAATATGTCAGAAATATTTTTTAAAAAATGTACATTTTGATATCGCATAATATCAATAGTTACATTAGTTCATGGCTGTTTGAACATTGTCGGCTCATAATCAAGGCAGGAATATAGTCCTGCGAGGTTATTAATGTTTTCCAAATAACCCTGCACTACTTATATACATTTTCGCCATCGTCTTCTGTTTCCATTCTACTCTCTATCACGTTTCCTTTTACATTATCGAATCTCGACATGGTGTTTTCCACGACATTTTATATGCAAATACACAGATTATTTACGACGCAGCTGAAAGAATTCTCTCGCTGAAAATGTATAGTTTTCTCCTCGCGAGAGCGGCGCTTTCCGGGAAAGCTTCCGGATGCCGCCGCCAGGGCGCTCCTGACTCCTGACCCAGTTGCGAGCCCCTGGCCGGAGAAGGGGACGATGGAGGATATTTTCATCCCTGGACACGAAGCCGCCACTTCATATTCTACGTGAACCACTTATGGAATAATCCAAGAATGTGGTCCCGTTGTTCATACAATGAAAATAAGTATTTCACTGTATAATTTAATGTCCTGTTAATTTAATGTATCTAAAATAATCGTAATCTAAATTAAACAAACCAAACCTAATAACCTAACCAAACCAAACCTAATAACCTAACCCAACCTCATATATTGCCTATGAAATGTCAAAATATGCAGTGCATTTTTCGAAACTTTAAAGTGTAATATCTTATTTAATACTTACTTTTTAAATGTAAATTATCTTTCATTTTGTTATTAGCACATTCAATAATATAGTGAAATAATCATTTTCGTTGTTTATGCAATGGGACCATTATCTTGGATTTAGCCCCACTTATTTCTCGGCGGCGAATATGAATAAAACAATAAAAACACATTGGACGTTAATGACTTGAGCAGAACTAAGCAATTAAGATCGATTATTTTCCACCATGGGCGTTTCTTGGCTAAATCCAAGTTCACGGTCCCAATGCATATATAATAAAAATGAGTATTACACTATATTATTGAACGTGTTATTAATAAAATGAAAGATAATTTATGTTTAAATAACAAGTATTAAATAAGATATTACATTTTAAAGTTTCGAAAAATGTACCGTATATTTTGACATTTCATAGGAAAAATGTGTAAATCATATACAATGCTTACATGACAAATTTATATTTATAAACGAAAGAAATATTATGATGAATATTGAACGTAGGTACCTATTTATTAATAGGCTTCATTTTAAGACTAAGAAAATAATGAGGATGAATAGAGTTAAGAAGATGAAAGTGATTAATTTCATTTTGAATTGGCGAGTGTCTTATAATGTATTTTCTTTGAGAAATTAATAATTTTTTGGGATTATTTCTTGTTATTTAAGTTAATTTTTATATGTATATGGTTACTACGTTTGGTTAGGTTAGGTTAGGTTAGGTTATAAGGTTTGGTTAGGTTATGTTATTATGTTTTGTTTGGTTAGGTTAGGTTATTATGTTTGGTTACATAAAATTATCTTGCTTTTTTTTATTGATATAATGTAATTATTTCGATGATTTTTTTATTATTATTAAATGATTTTTTACATATTTTATAAATGAATTGAAATCATTTATAAATTTTGATTTATTCTTCTATATTTCACTGTTTGCGTAAATATTTGGTGGTGCCATGAAAAACAAAATTTACATTCATAATATTTATTATTGTTTATGGTTTGCATTTTTTCTTTTATATACCTTTTTCTATGGTTCTGAAAGTGGTAAATGATATTCAAAATGTATGGCATAATTATCGAAATTTTAAAATGCAATATTTTATTTAATACTTATTATTTTAGTGTGATTTTTTTTTTTATATCGTAATCGAGACATTCAATTATATAGTGAAATAATTACTTTTATTGTATGAACACTGGGACCGTCATCTTGGATTATCCCGTGAATCCCTTATATACGAGTTTTCGGTTTCAGCTTGTTTACTATTTGATTAAATTGTATGAACTCAAAATATAAACCCACTAAAACTCATCGAGATTTTGTTGTATAAATGTCTTTTTAGGTTTAACTGATAAATAATATGTAGTAGATATCCATTCTGAAGACACACTTTTATATTTTTTTTACTTTTTTTTAATTCACAACAAAGAAAATCGTTTTAGCAGCTTATATTTGGTTGCAGTTTGAAATAAAGAGATAAATTCTAAAGCGTCCATTATTTAGAATGATACCAGAAAATAGGTACTTGCCCTAAAATCTGAGATAAATTTGCATTTTTTTGTATGCGCGTATGTTTGTGTGACCCCATATGTATGTGAAAATGCATTGTCATCGACATCAAGTCGATGTGCAAAATTTTGCCCGATTGGATGACGGGAAGTTCGTTAATTTTCATTTTTTAAGATTTTTTACAAAAAATATTTCAAAATTTCTGGTCAAAATCAACCCCGTTATTTTGTTTCGGCCTCCGTATTTGCGACTTTTTCTTCTCCCAAAGACGAGAAAAATACTTTTAAGTGCGACGATTTTCCAGAACACTTAGAAGATAAAGACACAATTTCCGAAATCACTAAACGCCGAAAATTGCGTTATATATTATGATGGGGTTTACTTTGAAGGTGATAAAATTAATGTCGATGAATATTAATTTTTCCAGAAAAACGAAAATTTCGCGTATTTTTGATCAAACCTCGCGTATTAGAAATATTCAGAGAACCACTCAGTCTATAAAAACACGTCAATCAAAATAAATTATGCACATTGTTTTTTCCGTATCATAATATTTGCTTTCTTTTGGGCGCTTTCTTTGCCAAAGTTTTTGTTTTATTTGCGTTCTTTTCGTATTCCAGTTTTTTCCGGTCGATTTTCTTTCGTGTGGTGAATACGTCGTAAAGAAAATTTTTGGCAGAGTACAATTTATTTGTGTCGATATACTGGGACTGTTTTGCAGAGTGTGGTCGTAGATTATACTGCCTTATTGTGATTTAAAAGACTTTGTCAATACACCCAGGGACTAAAATGTAAAATATATCGCCACGCCTGATGTACAATGTACCAGAAACCGTGTGATTTTATGAGTCATATAAACCAAATTAAAGCCCTTTCCGAAATAAAACAATTTCCCCCTTTTCTCAGGATAACAATATTTTTATAATTGGTGATCGCCATCACTGCTAAAATAGACGGGATGTACTTATTTACATGCGCTTGAAGTTTCTGTAAGAAATGTCAAGACGTGTGTCAAACGTAAATTTATTGAGGAAATATTGGTTCTTATTTAATATTGAAAATTTTAAATGACAAGCTAATTTGTAGCAACTTTAAAAATGATATTTGGACAAAATTGACGAGATGTACAGTGTTATATTCTATTGGTCAAGGCATACCCGAAGAGAATATGCCGGTTTAGCTGATGTCAAGTTTTTGAAAAGGGTAGGTATTCTTATACTTTCGTTTTACTAAAAGATTAAAATATATTTTTTTAAATTTCATATTTTGACGGTCGATCAAAATACTTTTCTGCGAAAAGTTTGTGGGCTATTCTGCCGTGTATTTCCGGCCTCTCTTGCCGAAATTTCCCATCAGATCTATAATACTTCTTTGTCTGTCTCATCGCAGTTTTCTAGTGAGACAGGCCTAGTATAAAAACACCTAATAAATATATTTTATATTTAGCAATGAAATAAATAAAATAAATAAATAAATATAACTTATTCAATTTTTTAACATAATATGTCAAATTCTGGTTATATAGATTAAATTCCACCGTATCTTGTTCGTCTAATTTGCCTGATGTATGCAGTTACTTCTTAGAGTACTGAAATACTAGTTATAAATAAATATAAAATCAAAGAAATATTAGCTGTGTAAAAAAACTATATATTTAAGCTAATACGCAAACTACTTAACAATTTCCAGTTAGAGTTACGTTTTTTTAATTAAGTCATCATTTTACCTTGTGTAAGGTCTTTTGATAGTTCGATCGAGAGATTAATATTTGATGAGATTTTTTCTATTCTATATAAATAAACTATTTATAAAAAAATTCTACATGTATTGTTTATTTAATTGTTAAACGTTATTTGACCGTAGATCTTTAATACTTATTATTATTATTTTCACATTATTATGTGAGAAACGTGTATGTAAAATATTTTATAATTTACATTAATTAAAGGAGTAAAACTATTTCTATTTCAAAAATCTGGATATGTTGATAAATAAAATAAAACGTTAACAATTTATCTTCAATTAACGTATATTATAGATATCTCACAGAGACGAAACTGTATTTCTTATGGGAAAGTAGGTATAGAAGTCATTTGAGTGTACATAGGACTTATGACCTATCTTATGGTTGGCTTAAGTGATCACTTTACACAATGTAACATTCACCATTTCCACCCATGATAGAATATACCATGCTTATTCATTTTTTTGGAAATTGTATATATGTTCAAATTGCGTGTAAAGCTTTCACATACGAGTTGTAACTGCCTTTCCATGCGGCCTGTACAAAGCCATTTTCATTCCCCTAAATCCCCACAGATGTCGCTAATGAGAAAATCTACAGTTGATTTTACGGAATTTTGAGAGCAATATACTTTATTGTGTAATTGTAACAACTTCCAAAAAAATGAATAAGCATGGTATATTCTATCATGGGTGGAAATGGTGAATGTTACATTGTGTAAAGTGATCACTTAAGCCAACCATAAGATAGGTCATAAGTCCTATGTACACCCAAATGACTTCTATACCTACTTTCCCATAAGAAATACAGTTTCGTCTCTGTGAGATATCTATAATAAACGTTAATTGATTAATAATGTCTCTGTGACATAAAGATTTGAACAAACTCAAAATAATTTGTATTTATCTTCACGTAAATCTATATATAAATGACGTTATAAAGTTCTCTCGCTCAATGATTTGATAGTCTCTCTGGTTACGAAGTAGGTTACTACCGAATCGGTTTACCATTAAGCTCGGGGTGTTGAATCACAATCACCGGAAATTGATTTTCACCGAACCAGCAATAAATAGGCTGGCATCAATAATGCAGCGAGGGTCCGCTGAGGCCGCATATTGATCGGAGCGGGGTGGTCTTCTCCCGCGAAACCTGATGAAAAAATACGTGAAAAATATCGACTTCGTATTACTGTTCCAAGAGAAGAAACTGGGTGTTTTATGGTAAGGGTTGCGAAAAGTTATCTATGCGAATGTACTCTGAGATTGTTATCGCATAAACAAAGACGTTGTGTCTGGGAGGCTCGCGACATTATTATTTCTCTTTTAATATTATT
This sequence comes from Agrypnia vestita, assembly GCA_016648135.1. Lineage (NCBI taxonomy): Eukaryota > Metazoa > Arthropoda > Insecta > Trichoptera > Phryganeidae > Agrypnia > Agrypnia vestita. The sequence continues at coordinate 67,231 of JADDOH010015124.1, forward strand.
ACACTCATTAGGAAATGAACATGCAGAGGCGGCTGACATTTCTGCTGATAGTATAACTGTGTATAGGACAAAGCTGATACAATTGTTTACATCTCAACGAAGTGGAAATGGACAATAAATTTTTCTATTTTACCTTTGACTATTATTATTTTACCTTTAACTGTATTATTATTTTATCTGTCTTATGTTTTTCTGTATTATTATTATTATTATTATTATTACTTTTTAACTATTATTATTGTAACTTTTAACTGTATTATTATTTTAACTGTCTTATGTTATTTTAAAAAAAAAATATTCTGTATATTTGTAAAAGCTCAATATAAATAATAATATTTAAAAATATATATAACTGATGAGTATATGAGTAACACAAAGAAACACTCACTGAACTAGAAAATACTAAATACTTAGGACTCAACATAGACAGACACCTCAAATGGACCTTTCAAATAGACAAAGTAACTGACTCACTGACCAGTCTATTCCACAAAATACACGAAATCACACCAAAAACCGTAAAAATTCTGATGTACCAGGCATACGTCAAGAGTAGAATAGGATATTTGATACCCTTCTAGGGAACCGGAAACAAAACTAACCTAAACATACTCCAACGACAGCAAAACGAAATACTAAAAGTAGTCTATGATCTGAAATACCGGACACCAACTGAAACTGTATACCGTATACACAACAATTAAACATCAAAAGCATTACAAAAATCGAAATACTTAAAATCATTCACAGACTAGCAATTGGCGAAATACAAGACGAAGACATAAAATTACACAAAATTCACGAAAAACACCAACAAAACACTAGAATGGCTCAAAACTATCACATAACACACGCCAAAACAAAAACAGGACAATGCCGACTAATTTGCAACGGATTAAAACTATACAACGGTCTGCACAACAGACCAAACAACTGACCACTGACAAATTCAAAACAGATGTGGCAAAAATGCTAAAACTCGGCCAACTATAAAAAAATGACTTTGTATCTAAATTATATTATTATTACATTCCTATATTGAATAATGTAAAAATGTTATCCATAAATCTTTTAGGTTTCTATTATATTTTAAATAAAAAATTGTGTAGACAACGATGTAAAATGTGGCGTGAACAATACATTCGAAAGACGTGGGTGTGAGTGCACACGAATGGTCGCCCTATCTGAAAAATGCATCTGTCTCGCTATCTCGCATTTATAGCTACCTAGTTTTTACCTTAAGTCAACAGGATCGAGTTTGAAGGAAAGATCAAAACGAAGATTGACGTGTAAAGACAGTCCAGCAAGAGGTAGGAGAATGCCCAGCAGTCTGGACCAATGAGACATTGATGATGTCAAGAGATGGATGGCACTCTATAACGACTGTAGTCATGCACTTTCAAATCCAAAGAAGCCGTTAAATAAGCGGTTATAATATATTATATAAATAAATAACCGCAAAATAAGAAAAAATAAGATGACCATTGTGGTATGTGGAGGATAAACTTTGACCAAATGATTGACTAAGAAGAAGAAATTACTTTTACACAAAAATTCGATCAATAGGTTTTTATCTGATGTATAATGAGAGATATGCAAGGAAACGAACAAACCAAAACTTGCCAGGATGCCAACATAAATAACGTAACAAAAAAAAAAAAAACACTATTATATGTGACAGGTAAACTGGCAGAATCATCGACAAAGAAGAAGAAGAAATCATTTACAGAATTTTTTTCGATCAATATGCTTTTATCTGATAAATTACGAGAGAGATAATAGGAAACGAACCAACCAGAATGTGACAGGATGCAAACACAAATACTGAAACAAAATCACGTACATTACGAGCGCCAACCAGTACTTATGGGGTACAGCAAGGACGTGAAAATTGCCCTTTCCAACAGACAAATTAGAATCTATTCTTCCCGGGAGGAAAGTTTTCCTGTTTCGAATTCTCCACAGCCGTCGTCAGTGGCGCCACACGTCTACTCGCCTCCACCCCCATCACTAACCCCTAAAAATTTTCTTTTATATCCTTCCGTTGTTCGACTTATTTTTTCGATATTTCGCCTACGGTCTGTGAGTAAACGAAGCCGACGCCCGCTGGAGCTTTTCGTTATTTTTTTACAACGTTAAAATATTGTATTATTATGTTTGTCAATACTCCTTCGTTTTTATAGAGTGCCACAATATATTTAATATTTAATACAAAAATAATTTTCATTCATTTTATGTTTATGGTGTGATTCGGATATTAAAAGAATTTCACAACATACCATCGATATTTTAACACATATGCAAATATTTACATGGTTTTTAAATTACGAAAAGGCATTTTAATTAGCACTAATCGAAAATTTCTACTACACACACGTAGAGTTATTTTGTCATTGCTATAGTTTTCAGAGAAGCACTCCCTCTCATTATTAGGTGTAATTAATTACTTGAAAATCACCGGATAACGAGCAAATGATAATTTATAGTTATATTTTTTATTCGTTTATGTCTATAAACAATAATACATGTTAAAATTATTGTACTTACGATATCTTTCTCACTTTAAGAATATACATTGAGATAGGGAAAGTGTCAAAGAAGGTATTTATATAAATAGTTATGTATAAGGTAGGTATCGTAATACGAAATATAAAATGAGAGTAAAATAAAAGATATTCAAAAGAAAGATACAGCAATATTACAAAAACCATCAATATTGACTTAGGCAGACATTAAAGTACCTTAAAAATGTTCTCGCGTTTTCGTGGCCGTTCAGAATCTTCTGTGTATAGTTTTCTGGGATATTCTGCCGTGTATATCTAACCTCTCTGGCCGACGTTTCGGATCCCATTGAAGGATCCATCAGGCATTATTAGTATTATTGATAATGGGCAGGCAGCTTAAGCTGATACACACATATCACTATCTTTCATTCGACTGTCATAATATCACTGTCTCCCATTGCAGGGTCCATCATCAAAGGCATATAAGCTTTGATGATGGACACTGCAAAGGTATCCGAAACGTCAGCACGAGAGGTCACATATACACGGCAGAATATCCTAGAAAACTATACACGGAAGATTAAAATGCCTGTTGTAGAAATAAATTCTACATATAATTTAAATCGTCAAAGTAGAGTATTTTATAAGATTATATTTTATAGTTTGTACGTGCTCGAGAATTAAATTTTAATAAATCATTCATCCATCCCTCACAGATGTCGCGTTTTAAAAAAACTTGCAGCGCCTTATATACCCGCGGACGCCCAACACGTGCATTCTGGCGTTTTCTAGAACTGCGGGACAGGGCGCGCGTCCAGCCAAAATCGATCGTGTATCTTTTTATATCGTAACAGTATCAATTAATAATTCAAGCAAAAAAAAAATATTCCACTCCGATTAAACTGAATGGAAAAAAATATTTGATGGGTTTTACCGCATGGACCGATAATAATTGTATTAATTATGAAAGTGGTGTCGTGCAGGAAAAATGATAGCCACAAATAAAATCGAAAAGAACGCATAATTAATAGTAACAGAGAGCCCTCCACGATATTATTTGGGTCAGGGACTGTGGAAATAAAATCCACAGTCTTGGAAAACGTAAGCCGGCGACACATTGTGTTACGGCCGCGTAGTTTATTCAGTTTATTCATTTATACATTGACAAGTGATTACAGGTTTTCCAACGAATCGAGAATTTTTAACTAATTTAAAAATCGCACATTGCCATAAGGTTGTAACTAAATTAATGTATGATTTTTTCCATCAAATCTTAGAGTAAATAAACATTACTAATCAACTAAAGGCGCACTTGTTTAGACAATCATATAAAAACCTATAGAATCAGACCGATACAATCTAACCTAATGTTTTCCACTCCTAGTATTACACCTGATTCTTCGTGGCACTCCCAACTATTATAGTTTTAAATGTTTTGCATGTCATTTAGTGAATAAGTAATGTGATAAATAATTTAACTGTAACTGGTTGCGGATATTTTATACGAACCGTATGTTTTCCGAGAAACGATTCTCGACGTTTCGTTGAATGCTTATTCAACGTCATCAAGGGGACGACCTTTACCCGCGGAGTAGAGGGCGGACTGATTACTGCTTTCATGTCCGTAAATTATACGCACTTTGTTGCGAAGTGTTCACTTCTTCTACAATAGAGTTCGCCAGTATGCAATATGTACTAGTTACGGCGGCGGACTTTACTGCAACGTCTCTGATGACGTTGAATAAGGATTCAACGAAACGTCGAGAGTCGTTACTCGGAAAAACATATGGTTCGTATAAAATTTCCGCAACCAGTTACAGTTAAATATGTCTAACGACCGTAATAATACCCTTAACTCTTTAATAATGATAAATAAGTTTTATAGCCACTAAGTTGTTTTGTAATTTTTGTGTGATGCGCCCTTGAGGTGAGTACTCACATAAACAGCGTGATATAAATGATCCAATTATTATTTTTATTATTGTTTAATTCTATGCATTAAAAGCAAAGGTTACTTTGATTTATTCAGTATTTTACGAGAGAAAGTTAAAAATTATCCGCACGTTCCTTTATACAATTTATTTAAACAATCCTTTGTTTAAATGAATTCGAGAATTTCAACATTTGTATCATCCCTTGTGTCAATACACCCTTAGTTCAGCAGTCCACAAACTGCGTATTCCTTCCAAGAAGTTGATTTTTGGTTACTCAGGAAGCCACTTTTTCACCGCTACCTGCATTTCTAAGTCTGTAGGAATCCGCATAGACTTTAGGAAAACTAAGCTCTTCGTGTATGATTTGAAGGACAGAACCATAACTGATGTTTAAAGACTACTTCTATTCACTAGAACCATCTCTCAAGCTTGCTGAATCTTGTCGTCTGTGGAGAAAGACATCCTGATCCCTCTTCGTGCGTCACCCTCGTCCGCCACTTTTAATCTTCTCAATCTACAAAAGAACACTTTTACGTGATAAAGGACTATCCTCGTACAACCTCTTTCATACCCTTCAACCAGAAAAATCAGATCACCACTTGTTGTTCCTCCTTGGTGTAAACTGCTGGCGGAACGACCATGTTTACACTGTAATGTAATAGCTCAAAAGCAAATGACGCGATCGGGATCAAATTGTGTATACGTGACCGCCGTCGTACCAACTACAAGCACGCTCACGCAGGAGGTAGTACGACAACCACGGGTTTGTTATAACGAGCATGAAAATAATTTTTGACTTGTCCTGTGTATAAAAATAGCGGTTCCAATCCGGGGGTTTTCCTTGTCGGTATTTCTCATCAGGTCTACCTCAGCTACTCCCCTAAGGTAACATAATTAATACAACTCCCTGTTGTTGGGACTCAAAATCGTAAGAAATGTGATTAACTCTCCAAACTTACTAAAGAAAATAACTATATACGTCATCGAGGTCATGTCCCACAATACAGTACAGATGTAGTGAATAGGCATACCTTAACGCGTAGTGTGCAAATTTTAAATGAACTGAGCGATCATGTCGATGTCTTTAATGACAGTATTAAAAGCATACGACAGAAGATCTCCAGGTTTGTGTTTTCTGAGTTATTATGCCGTGCTATTACAATCTTTCCGGTCGAAGTTTCGGATCCCATTGCAGGGTCCATCATCAGGTCTGATAGACCCTGCAATGGCATCCGAAACGTCAGCCGGAAAGGTCATAATAATACGGCATAACACCCCAGAAAACACAAACCTGAAGATTCTGAGTGGCCGTGAAAACCTAAGAACATTCATCTCAATTTAATGTTATACGATTAAAAAAGTTACACTAAAAAACTTTGTATTGTTCCGAGGTTCGTTTGTGTCGTTCTGTTGTGTTATGATTAAGCGTATTAAAATAAAGTTTTTTTTGTGTCCCCAGGCGCAGCGAGTTCCTAGGATGCGTGTCCTTCCCGGTGAGGCATGCGCTTAGGCGCGCGCTCGTGGGCCCGTTCAGGCTGCATGCGGCCCGGCACCGCGCTCGCCCCGCACCCGCCATGGCCGCGCCGGCCGCCGCGCCCGCGCACCAGCAGGACCAGATGGACGCAGGTAACCATAGCAACTAGCGCCACACGGCAACGGCGCTGCGCCGCAGAGCGACACGGCGGCATTTCAGCGCGGCATGGCTCTGACAAAAGGCCATTCAATGTCCGCATATTCGAATCTCGAATTCAGTACATTATAAATTTGTAATCCTCGATGACTGCATTATTTTTTTTTGGATATTGCTGCCTTTTCTTTTATACCCCACATATACAGAGTGTACCAGAGCTAGCAACAGACACTTACCAGTAGATTCCTGCCTATGTTATGAGTCTAACATATTCAAGTAACCATGACTTAGTTATGAACTTATATATAAATAACAATAGTTATGGAGTTAAGCAATATCAAAAGTTGCATTTTTTTCAATATTTTTGACTTATGTTTTACAAAACGTTGAAGTATCATTACAGTTACTTATATGGACTATGAAAAATACATTCGTTTCTATAAAAGTTAAATAAAATAATAAAAACCCTGAAAAAATCCAATTGGATCGTTTTCCACTTGAAAGGTTTTTAACGTTTTATTTGACATGTATTAAAGGGAATTAATTTTTCATATTAGATATAAGTTACTGTAATGATAGTCCAACGTAATGCAAAAAATAAGATGGAAATATTGAAAAAAAATAATGCAATCTTTGATGTCGCATTTCATTTGATTTTTTTAGACTCATAACACAGACAGGAATCTACCGGACAAGTTTCTGCTGCCAGCTCTGTATCTGTACAGATAAACTGTATTTTTTAAAGCGAGTGCACATAGAGCAAAAAACAGTCATAAACTTCCAACCCTTCAACGTTTTAAAACAAAAATAAAACTGTCAAACAAACTCTCTATTTCCACATACGCTGTTTACTCTTCCTCGTGTATTCTGCACAAAGCGAAAAAACTTTCTCCGCATTTCAAAGGACCGGCCCAGCGAGCACAATATCACAGCCGTCCCTGTCGGCCTGCTAACAAAAGCGGAGGAGCAGTGGCGTCGCTGCGTAAAGTGGCTCCCCTTGAGCATATTTTAGAATACCAACCCTATAATGTTTTATCATCCCTCTAATATTTATTGCGATATAAATTCACAATAAAATGTAAATATCGAAGTTTTACTTTTTTGGGCACGCTGTGGGTGAAATTTTAGTAGGCAACGAAATGCGCGCGCATCGTGCGACGGAAGTTTTAACACCTAGCTAGCCCTCAAAGAAATCAAAGAGTGTTTATTTCATATATTGGCTAAGTGCACATTTAGAGGCCCAAATTATGAACGTGGTAGGGGACAGGGTGTAATGCGCATGCGCGTCTGTGCAGCTATGTTCCAACGCAAGGTATACAACACATCACATTTATTTTTAAACCATGCAGTACAAACAATCTATTCTTTACTAGTTTTAATTGGTAACTATTTGATAGTCATTCATGATATTTCATTATTGTATTGGCAAATACGGCTAGGCTATACAAAATATTAAATAATGTATTTTAGGGTTATGTTGGGTTAGGTTGGGTTAAGTTAGTTAGTTAGTTTTATTAACACGATGATTATTTTATTAAAAATCTTTTTTGCTAAATTTAAGAAGTTATTATTTCACAACTTTTTTCAAGATTATTTAAATAAATGTCAAAATGTACGGTGAAAATTACGAAATTTTAAAGTGTGATAGTTTTTTTTTTCGTTTTTTTTTTAAATTAGAGCACTCATCTACTTGCGTATTATCGCATTATGTATATTGCATATTAAAATAATGCAAATATGTATGTTTACCTTACATAACTATATAAAGAGACCTTTAAAAAGTCTTATCTGTATTGAAAACATATATTTTTTTACCACATATTAAAAACTACGTCGATTTTTAATAATGTAACGCTGTGTTACACCACCGTTCCCGAAGGTATTTTTTAGCACAGTCTTTTAAGAGTTAATGTCGACGAAACTGTAAAGCTAGCTAGCATGGTTGGATAACATAAATGCGCAGGTTATTGACGAATTATACGAGTAGTAGCTTGTTGGTCTTGTGGTTAGGACTCTCGCCCCGTGATCTAAAGGTCGCAGGTTCGAATCTCACTCCAGACAAGCAAGTTAGTCCTATTTTCATAGCACAAGCGTTTAGCTTAATTTGAAAATAGTAAGAATATTGATGTGACACGAATTCTGTGTTCGCATTTCTATTTTTTTTTTTTTTTTTTTTTTAAATTAAAGACACAAA
>JADDOH010015125.1:0-20316 GCA_016648135.1 Agrypnia vestita
GTTTAAATATAGTGTGGAGGCTCAAATAGACTTTTTTAAATTACAATAAAAAACGATTTGGACTTTTATCTTCTTTAATAGTCACAATAAAAATCAATAAATAGTCATAAATGATGTGACGTGATCATGAATGAATGTCATGACGCGACGTGTGTGGATTTTTCTTTTATATATACATATTTGTGGCTTCAAATTTTAAACATTTACTTTTTGGAATAAATGCTAATTCAGTTTTCTTTGATTTGTATTTAATTATCTTTTATAATAAACGTAAAACAAAAAAATATCACGTATGCACAGTGTATTTTTAAACTAAAATTTGAATCGGTATAAAAAAGTATGTACCAAGGTACACCAATATCCTCTTAATTAGATAATAATATATACGTTTCGTTCCTAATAATACATTTATATACAATGTGTGATTATTGAAATAAATTTAATATTTCTTTAATTGAATCCCATTCCCTTCCTTTTCTCGCTCTTCCCTTTTTATGCATTATCATAACTAAACTTTCATCACATGTTCTTTATCATTTTTTTTTACCAGTTTCGAGGGATCTTCACTGGTCATACATACTAAATTAATATTTTTTCGATATTATATAAATTTTTTATTACGTTGTACTGTATTTTTCCCAAAATAAAATGTGTTTTTAAAATAACATAAAAAAATTAGCTTCAAATTTTGGACTGGCTTCCTTTCATTATGAGCAGTATTATAATTTTATTATTTTTTTCTGACACGTCACATTGTGTCCTGAATAGTCCTACGCCGCGGCGAATTTCAACATTTTTCAAAGTTGATCGGAAAGCGTGTACAACGGCATATGTACATGCACAAGGCAAAACTGACGTCAAATTCATCGTTGCAGTCATCGATACCCGGCAGTCGTCGATGTTACGACGGCGTGACTCGGCTGGGTTTCACTCGCGGACCGACAGTTTCGTAACGAAGTCGCGGCGGTCTCGCCGCCGCTCTTCTCGATCGAACGATCGCTCGGCGAAATACTCCTCTCTCTGGCGGCCGCGAAGAGAAAGCGAGAGAGTCATCAATGAATGGACGGTGGCTTGCACGCGTGGTAGGTACCGATTTCCCTCTCCATTGATGCCCCGCGAAGGGTTGCGCCGCGCCCGCGACATTCGGCGCTCCGTCACGTGCGCCGCGCGCCGAGCTCCATCTCGCTTTTGGCCGATTTCACTTTTCGGCCGCGGCCGGTGATGTCAGCCGGCGGGGGGGGCGGGGCGGGGCGGGGGCGGCCCCGACGTCATCGCCGTGACCCACTGACCCGGTTGGAGCGGGGCCGCGCGCAGGAAACCGGTCACCGATTTCGCCGGCTCACCGTCGGTTTTCCTGCGCCGGGAAATCGCGCGGGCCCGGCCGCCGCGGGGCGCGCCGCCGCGCCGGGGCCCCGGCCGCGCCGGCCGCCGGGATCGCGCCTTTCCGGGAGGTGCCGCTTTACTGGGAACCGTCCGCGCGGAATTATGCCTACGAATGTTGACACCGTATTCGAAATAGATCGGAGTAAAAAGGAAGCGAGTCGTCAGGTGAGGAGAGGAAAGTTTTACACCGCCGATAATTACTCTCCTTGTATGTTTCGCTCCGATTTCTGCGCGCCACGCGGGCCGTTTTAATCCATCCCGTCTTCCTCCCCCTTCTCCCTTCCGTCTCCCGAGGAATTACCTAACTTTTTATTTCCCTCAGCCGTTAATGCTTTACTTGCGCTTACTTTTTTACTCTCACCAGTCCTCGGTAATTTAAAGAATCGTGTTATAGGCCCAATTTTTTTTTGTTCTAATATTCCAGTATTTATTTTACCAAATAAAATATCCTCGGTTCTTTATAAACTGAATTATAACGGGGGCCTTGTTCAAAATGCTGTACACTATGAGTGATACCCCAAATGAAAAGATCTTAGTATTTCATTCTGAGAGGATAAAGTCGAAAACAGCATCAACAAGTTACAATCGGTAATGGTTCCTATCGGTCCCGCTCGTGGCGGATCTAGCGCCACTCCCGATATTGGAACTGGTCCCCGCTGCTTGTATAACCGCGGCTCGGAGCACGTGTGCCGGTTGCGTCAGGTGGTGTAACTTCTAGCCGAAATGCGCGGCCACTTTCTCGCCAGGGCCGGCGGCGCGCTGAATCACCCGGCCTACCGAGAAGCGGTATTGGGGCCGAGTCGCTGGAAGCGTGACGGCCACTCGTTTGGGAATCCTCAAAAGGGAAATAGCCTTGCGGTTCTCCGTGTGGCGAATTTTGTCCGCGCAACCTTGGTGCCGTGGCATTTCTCTCGCACTTCTCTAGAAACTTAGAAGCTGGTGCGTAATTCACCGCGAGTATTGCTCATTTGGCTCTCATTTATGCGGCGTTTAGCAGTAAACTGAGATGAATATGGCGTCAACACGTTACTCGATCATTAAATTAGATGAAAAACATTAATGCTGTTATGTGAGTTTAATAATATTTTTATATTTTACTACATTTTGAAAGTAACTGTTTGAAACTAACCAAAATCCTACGCCTAAATTTACAGTCAATTCTTAGTTGAAGGTTAAGGCACGCCTTAAAAGCGTAATTTTCAGAACAAAATAACTCTTTTAAGGCGTACCTTAACTTTTAAATCATCTAAGAATTGACTCTGAGTTCGGGCCCTAGTGCTTGTTTCTTTCCTACCCATCATATTTGTTGCAATCAACTAGTCTACGTAAAGGCACCTTGCTGTTATCATCAAAAGTAAGAAGAGTATGTCTTTAAACAACTATAGATGTGCATGCTTCACAATATCAGCATATAAAAGTAAATTGAATATCGCGTCAGATACCAACAGAAGCAGCATCGCAGCATTCGTTTCGAACCTATCACCAGGTTCAGCAGTGCTATGGGAATGAACAAAAGCAGAACAATGGGGATGGAAAAGAAACAAGAACGAGCTAATTCCTATCACCACACTCGAGCCCCCAGCTCCGGAAAGCTGGTTAAAACTTATTTCTTGCAAATGCAAAAAGAGATGTCAGAAAGCCTGTGGATGCAGAAAGGCTGGGTTATAGATTGCTCCGTTATATGCACGAATTGTAGTGGTACCTGTGATAACTCGCAGGTTCCATTACAAGGTAGCGATGAAGAGGAAGAAACAGAGACTATTTTGGAGCAAACGTATGATAAAATCGAGAACGAAGAATATTGCGACGAAACTGATAATCCCATCGCGGATGATGTGGAAGAAATTTCGGTCTGTGACGTTTTGATCGGTACTAAAGACAATGAAATAGCAACACCTGGTCCATCAAGAATAGCGATGCAAAGGAGAATGCGCTAAATTTTGGATTAGTGAATTGCATGTGGATTAGGCCTATTGAGGATACCGTGATGAAAAAAAAAACGCGCCGCTTACTCTAACTCAAGGTGGTGTGGAATTTATTTTTTTGGCCAAAACGCGTGTTGAACTACACTTTGCGGCGCTCGTACGCCAAAACTATTGATATTACAGAAAAAAGATAATTACATAAAATGTAGGAAATTTGATCTAGTTTCATTTTGTATATTAGTGTTTTTTTCGTGAAATGAGTCGGAAAGGAGATATCGTCAAAAAAACTGCTTTTAGGCGCCATTTTTCACAAATGGCGGCGCGAACGGCAAAGATACGAGGTGGCAAAGTTGAAATTCGGAAAGAGCACATCGAAATCTATAAAATATTATGCGACGCATTCAAAGGGCTGGTGGGTCCCGGTTCTGTTCTGCTGGAGTGACAGGTGTCAACATACCGAGAAACGCCAAGTTGCACAACACAGTAACACTACCATCAAGTCCTGCTCAATAGAGACGGGGGCAATGGCGAGCCTTCGGCGCCATAAAACTGAAACCATCCCAGCTAAGGGAAGGGAAACCCCAACAGAAAAACCCTTGACCTCTGATAGGAGGTTAGGCGAGAGGCCAATAGCCTCTCTCTGTAAAACACCACTTTACGGAATCTAACACTGAGTCTTTCGACAATGTTTGCATTAACTCATAGTTAGTGCATATACATAGGTACTAGTTGTGGGATATAAAAGAAAAGCAGCAACATCCGAAAAAAATTGAATGCAGTCATCGAGGATTATTAATTTTGTAATGTACTGAATTCGAAATTTTATAGGAAACACAGCCTAAAAAACATGATTTTCGAAGGGGTAAATAAAATCTAGAATTTAGTAGGTAAATTTTAAATTAGTAAATTTTGGTGAATCTAAAAATTAAATATATATATATATTGATTGTATTATTTGTGTATATCTACTTCTTTTATTTGATTAATTAAGCCAACATGTTTCAGAAAAACCTTTCCATCGTCAGGGTGTTGTATAACTGTCAAAATATCAGAATGAAATGTCTTTTGTTTCTTGTTTTTCTAAATTATTTTCTAATTATTTTCTAAATTATACAAAAGACATTTCATTCTGATATTTTGACAGTTATACAACAAACACCCTGATGATGGGAAGGTTTTTCTGAAACATGTTGGTGTAATTAATCAAATAAAAGAAGTAGATATATACAAATAATACAATCAATATATTTTTTAAAAATGTCAATCTACTATGTTGCTGAATCAGTTGAAAAATAAATAAACTTTTTTTTTTGGATATTTGTGCCCTTGCTTTTATACCCCACAGTTAATGTATACATTATCGAAATTTAACTCTATGTAACATATATGCATTGAATTTATTTCCTTCTGGTGCACTGCCCGTGTTCAGCCGTGTGCTAGTGCCACCAGGGCCTCGAACCTGGTCGCAGGACCTTTTACGTTATCCATCGTTTATCCAAATTGATGGTAGGCAAGTGGAAACAGCTCCATCCTCCTCGATTCCGAGATTGCTCCCCTCCGGATATTTCCCAACGTGAGCCTTATCCCGAGCTTCATCTACGCTAGCTGTCCAAGCGCGATGGACGTTTGTTATGTTCACGATATGTGAACTGATAATGATAACGGAATAAAGGACACTTTTTTCTATGCAACTCCTGTTTCCATTGAAAAATTGTTGACATTTCGGTCCACGAATAGTGTGGCCATAAAAAAAATACATTCAAATTCATCATCATCATCATCTTCTTCCCCTTGTCCTAGTAGGGTCGGGGGCCCAAAGACTCGACAAGGTGCTTCCATGATCCCCTGTCTTGCGCTGCTTCCGCTCGAGTCAACCAGTCCAGACCCATTCATTCTGTTTTCAAATACATTTTTTTGTTGTCTCTCCCAGCTTAATCTGGGTCGACCCACCGGCCGTCTTCCCTCCGGGGTTGCCAAGAGGATTCTTCTTGGTAATCGTTCCTCTGGCCATCTGAGCACATGTCCAAGCCACCTCAGTTGTGATTTTTCTATGTGCAGGAGTAGGGGCTTCATGCCGAGTGTTCAAATTCAATTTTATTTTTGTAGTTGCTCACACAAAATTCGTTTTATTTTCATTGTTTACGGCTGGATAATATTTTTCAGTAACGAATTATTTTGAAAATTTTATTTATCTTTCTTTTATTTTAATTATATTCTTGTTAAACGATTTCATTTCTGTGATGTAGCTTATCGAAAAATATGTATATATTTTTTTTGCAAATGAGTTCAGTTTAAAAATATATTTTTTCCCTGAAATAATCAAAGTTAAAAAAAATCGTAAAAAGCAAACGATTTATAACAAAAATCAATATGCTACATCGTAGACAATGTTATTAGTAAGATGTAGGTACGCAAAATTAAAACAAAATAGTTTTTTAGATACTTTCTCCGCCAGTCTGAAAAAGGAAGTTTCGGGAAAAACGCGAAAGATTATTGAAATTTGCTTTGAATTCACCTACCCTAATTAACGAAATCATATTAAACAATTGCATAAACATATCTTCATTTACGTATGTATACTTTTTTGATTATTTAATCATAATATCTTGAAAAAAAACGAAAAAAATGCCATGTCATTCGTGTGTGTTAAATCGATGACGTAGACTTTCATATGACGAAAATTTCCCATATATGTACATACTTTCTACTTGTGCGTTTTCATCTTCTTCCCTGCACTGTTACAACTCATTGCCTGGGTAGACTGTTGGTGTTATCTCATGCTGTATCTTCTTCGGTTCTGGTGGTCGCTTTCATCTACGTTTCTCTGCAGTATTTTGGATTATTGAGTCATCCAGGAGTTCTTTGGTCTTCCTCTGGAAGACTGTTGATGAGGCTCCATAAACATTACCTGCCCCACCGTGTGGTCTGGTGGTCTTTTGGGTTTTACTCCTGCCGACCATCTAAGCATTCGTCTGGTGCCTTCTAATTTTTAGAATGTGACATAATTTTTTTTTACATAATCGATTGTTTTCCGAAAATAGCAATATTGAGATCTTTATCCCAACACTTAATAGACGAGAATAAAAAAAAAATAAACAACAAGACATACGTATACGTCGGTGTTCGGTGTTCGTCGTACTTAAATAAGGAGATTTTTATATTTTCACGTATCTCTCTCAAAGTAAAAACATTTACTTACGGTGTCCGATGTCTGCAATACCTTTAGAAAAAGGTCATTTTCTCCAATGTCTTCATATTCGTTCGGTTTGGTCTGACGAAGCTTCGCTCTGCCGCAAACCTAACCTCACAATTCTCATGTTATGACTAAAATTACATCAAATAATTAGGTACTAATGCTGTATTTAAAGCTTTATTTACAGCATTAAATACAACATTAAAAAGATTATTTCATGTACACTTATTAATTTCTTCTCCCACAGCGTCTTGATGTAAAATTATGTCAAAATTGTCATTATTCTCGTCATGTACTTCTTTCTCCCTCTGACCACAACACCTACGTTTCGTTTATTTTTTATTGTTATTCTCGTCTTGTTTGGGATAAAGATCTTATGTTCCCAATATTGCTATTTTCGTAATACGGCCGAATATTTATGATTAAAATTTTTCTAGATTTATAAATTGAATTCATGACTTTTATAGATGCCATCCGATTTTGTAGGAATTATTTTTAATATTAAAATAATAACAGTGAAACCGTGATCCTTTACTAGAGCGCTTGAAGAATGTATTTTATTTTTCTTTTAATTTTCGGTACTAATTAAACAATTTATCCTCGGCTGTTATCGACCAAAATAATAATTTTATCGAATAAACCCATTTTATTTATTAAATAATAAAAAATTCCGAGCGACTGAAACCATTTTTTAATATGTTCGTCACGTCACTCCTCGGGATAGTCCAATTTCGCGTTAATGGAAATTATCGCGGCATCGAAACCCGCTCAGTCGGCGGCGCGGGACATTTGGAAGGCTTTTCTAGGATTTCAACTAGCGTCAATTTCCGTACTCGGATGTGTATCCGCGGAGACTATTTCCCACACACCCTCCGCGGTAGTCTTCTGTTTTGTTATGGGGTTATTTATATACAGTTAGACTTTTCAAAAAATCGATTTTTTTTATTATTTAAATTTCGTAATGTACACATATTTAAGTAAACACATAGAAAATTTCAAGTCAATCCGGCGATTATTTTCAAAGTTACGCGCATATTTGTAATCACGTGGCGAGGCCGGAGCGCCAGCGCTCACCTAGAAAGTAGTCCCTTTTATTTTTACCTACCTATTGTAAACGCTGTACTTTTTATTTACCTGTTCATTGTAAATGTTCCCTTCTAATCTATTCAGATAAATAAAGCGAAAGTATGGCCCTGGAATAGAAGACTCGATGAAAGTTGAAAAAAAAGATTTTTACTCTATGTAAAGCGCTTTTGACACTTTATAGCCGTTTTTCGCAAAATTATCTCTTTAACATCGGTGACAAAGATTTCTCGGAAATGGCTCAATCGATCAGTCTCAAATTTTAACACAAGCTTCTTAAGTATATTTTTTAGTAATTAATCGAAGGTTTTTTTTCGTCGTTTTTTCTCCTGACTGAATATAACCCCGTAAGGTAAGCCGCGTCTCTTCTTACGCCACCGCCTTCATTTTTCGGCTGATCGCGATATTATTTCGCATCGCCTCGGTGAAATACAATGTGTTTCATCCGCATCCGCGTCGGTGCGTCGCGCTGCACCGGCTATGGTCGGTCTGGTCTAGACTTTTGCGGATGCACGACCAGCGCGAATGTGTGTGCGCGCGCGTCCCGTGCATGTGTAGCGGGAAGCGATCGGCGCACACGTCACCGCTACAGCGCCGAATAGATAAGGCAAGTGTGTCAAGACTGCGCGCGGGGCCACCGCTGCGCCGGGCGGGGGGAGGGGGGCGCGGGGCGCGGGGGGAGTGGGGGGCCCCGCCGCCACGGCAGGACGGCAGTTATTGCGCGCCGAAGTCTCCACGCCGCGGTCGCGTCCACGCCGCGCTCCGACAGAAATAAACGTCCCGGTGTTACAGTTCCAATTCCGCGATCCACATACCGCGCGAGTGACTGCCGACAGCGCGAGGTGAAACAGTGAAGATCGACCGTTTGTGAAATAATAAATCAGTGTTGAGAGTGTGTTAAGTGGCGAAGTGTCGTTATTAACGAGAGTGCGCTCGCGCCATGAGCCGAGCTGCGGTGTTCCTCCCTCGCCGGCGGCTGTAGCGCCCCCGGCAGCCACCGTGTTCGGCACAGCCAGCCGAGCCAGCCGGGCCGGCGCGGGCCCCATGCTGCCCGTGCTGCAGGGCGAGGCGGCGCCCCCGGCCCCGCCGCCCGGCGCCCCCGCGCTGGCCGCGCTGCTCTGCTCCGCCGACGTGGGCGGGGACCCCTACCTGCCGGGCTACTTCTCGCCCTTCTCCTCCATCGTGCCGCCCTCGGACCACCTCGCCCAGCTCCAGGAGGACGACTCCAGGTCACTGCCCCTCGCCTTTAATTATCCCGGGATGTGGGTTACGGGGTGTTCGGGATCCCGATCCCGTCCCGCCCGTCCCCCGCCCGGCCCCGCCGCTGGCGAGCGTTGTTATACCAGTTTTGAAATGTAAAAAAGCGCTTATTTTTTGCGACTGCGTCACAATACGTAAACAAAGCGGCGTTGCCACTTTTGATATAAAACGCAGCCAAGGTCGAGTCGATCACGTGAAGCGGCGAGTCGCTCGCGGCTGTCTCCGCTCCGGATAAATCGGATTTATCTTACCTGGCCGGGCGAGCGGCGATCCGAAGTGTTTTCGTGGAATCCTTCGCGTTTTGCGGATTTTTTGCGGCGGGCGAAAACATCCTCGAACCTGCGCGTTTATTCGGCCCCAGGGCCGGTCGGCTCCTCGTTGACCCTTCGCCGCTGCCCGAGTTCCTCGGCGAAATTCCGAGAAATACCTTTGTCCGGTGTCCTATTTGCCCGTTTCTAGCCGGTCTGCCGGGTGTCGGCGTTGAAATTTGCGACAGCTCCGCCGCAAAAGGATTCTCGCAGTTTTGTGAGAAAGTACCGCGGATGCAGCCGTTTAATGTGTCGTGCTGTAATAATTCTCCGTCGCTTTTAACGAAATCGGATTACAAATAATGATGAGTAAACGTTTTATGGTCCTGAAGAGGCCGTTTCTGATGTCGCCAGCGAGACTCACCGTTAAATTATCATCTCTTCAAACGCTAATAGTCTTCGCCATTAGGAAACTCGTGACGAGTACAGAAACTTTTAGAAAATAAACAGGTGAATATTTCATTAATGGGCATCATTATGTCATTCCCCTATTTCTATGTGCGGATGAGATCAAGCTGTACATAACATTCATTCCCTACGCTGCTTACTAGTTCTTGATTTTTTGTGGTCTAATTTTTTATTATTATGCGATCGCACACCACTGATAATCTTGTCAATGATGTCACATTCGTCTCGTATTATTATTGTGACTCAAAAACTATAAAAATAAATGGCGCTGGGTCAGTGCGTGTATAGTAGACATTAGTATTTTATTTCCTATAATACAGTACTTTAAACCGAACACGATACTCTGAGGACAGATTGATCTTATCTTTGCGTATGCAAATAAGTATACATTTCTCGGATCTGATGAACAGAGTTGGTAATTAAAATGATTGTAAACAGCGCTCTCTCGGTTGTTGCCATAATATATTGTGACATGTTTGTATCAAATAAAGAGCAGTTATCGTGATTTTCCCCGTGAAGGTGTATTCTTACGCTATTGTATCCCAATGTAAATGTCGCTTGGGCAAAACTTTTAACTTTAAGAATTAACCACATCGTGATCATGTCTGACCGTCTTGTTTCGTGGATTGAGATAATTGAAGATGAATGACCCGTAACAAGATTAACGAGGGATGCAAGTAATGTGAGATTTACTCCACCTCCTTCAATTATCCCACTCATTAGTCACGATTGATAGATCGCGAGTTTCTGAATTAGAGTCTTTGTTTATATAATTAACAGACTCGACGTCGTCAATCCTTGGCGTATGACATTATTCCTGTTTATATATCTTGTTTATAACTCAATTTTTAGAAAATGATCGGTAGTTATTATTTATTTTGGGCTATTTCTATTACTGTTAATCGTTCGCAAAAGATGGAGCAAAGCGGAATGCAAATTTGGGGTCTTTCAGTCTGCTTCTATGATAGAGTGAATTATTTGACACTAACACACTTGGACCATGCTTACAACGACGTGTTGCAAAGCTCCGGCCGTTTTTCTTCTCATTAATTTTCGACTGTCTTCGATCATGTTTTCTAGCGACGTGCTCAGTGCAAGAAATGATTATTATCTGCTGCATGTTGCGAAAAGCCCTTCCGTTAAATATACGTGCATTATATACACTGCGGTGTTGCTGTTAAATAGAGACATTTGTTCGACACGCAGCTTACGACGCCAAAACCACCACCTCGAATTTGTCAAGTTGTTAGTTAAATTTGTCAATCTCGATCCTTTTGCAGACTTCCATATAATATTCAGCTGTCTGGTTATTTTTTTATTTTATTTATCTATTTATAACTCCCTACAGGGCTTTTACAAACAAATAGGTAAAGTGTACATTTATATAATGGATAGTTTAAAAAAATAATGACATAAAGAGGAAATCAAATACTTAAAATACAAATGTATAAAGATAAATATAATATAAAGTAAAATAAATCATATACAAAGCAGAAGCATAAGGAAAACATAATATAATTAAAATTCAAAAAATAAAAAAGTAATAATATAGAGTGAAAAGCAATAGCACAAGCTTAAAAAGTCATAATGTTACATAACAGTTAGTTATCTCACTCAACCAACAATCAAAACAAATACAAATCGATTATTTAAGTACAATTTTACAAATACTTATAATCTTTCAATACACCTTTTAAAATATGATTAAAGTTTTTCGCAAAGACGTCGAGTTGCTCGTATCTGTTTGCTAGTCTAGGAAGCCTTTACAGTGGAGAATTAAAGGCGTAAAGGTTATGAATTAAGCTACTTGAAAACAATGAATGACAGAGAGTCCTGAAAGTGTCTTCGAGGGCGGCGTAAGAACAGATCTTGCTCTAACGACATGTGTCGTCTATATCTACCTTTAGACGTCCTTCAACTCTCAGACGGCAGATGTCGGCCGATTGTACTTAAATGATTTAGGCTGTAATCGGGGATTTCGCTCAAGCCGGCCGACTCCTTAACGCGTAAGCCACGAGGAAACAGAATGACGTAAGTGCTGCTGCGTGGGGTCATCAAATCACATCTTCTCCGCTCTCTGAGCGTTACATAAAACCAGCGAGTTACGTTTGTCAACCAATTCCGCCGAAAATAGATTGTTGTCGAAAGTCAGTTGAATTTTTTTAATTACAAACCTCGCCTTATGACACTTTTATCCCCACAAAGGCCACCGTACCTCGACGTTTTATTTCGTTTCGGCAGTGGGTGTATTTCGATTTTTTTTTTTGTCCTCGGTAGATGTAATTGCCGTCGAAACTTTGCACCGTTGATTGGATTTTCAGGCACGTTATTTTACGGCACATCAGTTTTTATTCACGTTCGATCGGGAGTCGTTATTTGAAGTAAGCCGACGCGTGTTTGATCGTGGGGATGCAACCCTGCAAAATTGTTTTAATACTTTCGTATCCGGTACCTATTCTGAGAACATTGTCATTGGATTTTGTCCACAGGGATGATTGATTAATTAAGATAAATTGCAGAAGTCTCGCGGGAATATGTAGGTATCATTACCAGCTGCGAAATGTATGCGTACCAACTAGTTCGTGAGAAAAGACTACAGGTGTCTCTAGCATAGTCCATTCAAATAAATGAAAGATTCTCGGATTCGGAACATATTACCCAAAACTTTCAAAAATTTGATAATGTGTGGATTCTCTTACGATGGTATTGGTAAACGTTGCGACGTGTAGAGTCGTCACTTAAGCCAGCTCGTACAGTTTGTAAGCCCCGGTCCATCGTATAAAAAGACTTCCATATATAAATACACATATAAATAGCTTCGTCTCTGTGAGACTTTTTTTAATCACGTTCAGTAAACACCACCGTGTAAACTCAGTAAGATTTAATTAATTAAATCATGCAAATAACGGAGTACAATGAAATTTCCTTGTAACGGAGTAGTAACTCGGACAAGGAGGCGGAAATGATTAATACTTGAATTTAAATATAATATTTATAGGTATATTACAATTGTAGATGTGATATTTATTTCAGCGAAATTGCCGATGTTTTCTCCATCATATACGGCGTCTGTTTCGCTAAAATCTGTTAAAAACAACCGTGAAAGGATATTAAAAAGCCTGTTAATATATTAATAAGCGAGGCTCGGTAAAAGCATGTTAAAATAAACAAGGTGTTAATTTTCACATGTATGTATGACACGAGGACCGGAAATTTTGTCCATTAACTCCGAAGTCCGTGATCGGCAAAAAAGAGGGTTACTCTGTATGTGACGGGACCAAGAAGGGACTATGTTTAGAAGTTTGGCGAGGGCAGAATTTTTAAAAATTTAATTAATAGTAAAATTTATTTATTTCAATATACGGCACGGAAGTACCTTTTATAAAATAATATATACAAGAAATTCAAAGAGTAGACAGCAAAAAATTACAGATTTGACATAGTATAGAGAGTTTGACATAGTATAACAGTAATTTAGAAAAAGAAGATGTGAAATATTTGTTTGAGATTGCATTATGAATTCAGGACGGCAGGGTGTAGAGCTTTTATTAGCGAATCTTTATATTGTGCTAAACTGGAATTAAAAATACCAGAGATATGCGCATAGTGTTACCTAGCCTATGCAGTCTGGGTACAAGAGAGTTGAAATGTGAGTTGGTTCTAGTGTTGTCACAAATTGAAATAAAAACAAAATATTTGTATCAGTCATTCATTAACGAACAACTGAAATGGTTGATTGGAAAATTACATAGATGTGATGAGTAGGTTTGGTGGTATGTTTAATATATGTAGGTGCGAAAAGATCTACGAAATGTTTAGAGTACATAAAACATATAATACGCGCCTCACTTCATTTAGCAAGTGCAGTAAACGCTACGCTACCAATTAAGTCATGTTTGATATTTTTTCTTATGTACGTATATGTATACGTACATACACCGGTTAATAGTGCACTTGGATGGTGGAGCTTCATCGCTTTCTACACTCTCCATCATCCATTTCTCTGCACCACTTGCACAATCAACTTTCATCCACCGTTTCACTCTCGTGCGAGCTGTCTCCCCGCGCTGTACCTCACCTGCAGCTGGTATTATTATTGTTTGTCCAATTACCCGACGAGTGTGCACCCGATCCTTCCTAACTACAGTGCACCAATTTTCACGTTCATATGTGTAATTATTTTATTCAACGGCGCACTTTTTCAGCGATAAAAAATAATTGCATGCATTTTTCTCAATCTGTAATATTTTTTAACACGATAATTGGATTTTTGACTTCTTTCAATTCCATGATATTTTTTAAAATATATAACTTAGCTAAGGGCTTTTGTTATGATTAATATCTGGTCTTTCCAAACGCGTAATGGTAGTAACTAGGCGAGCTTACAGCTAAAAGGAACAAGCATATCAATACATATGTATACTCGTATATGTACGTAAGTGGCAGGCCCTGGCAACGGCTAATTTTGATTGAATTCCCGGCGGGATTTTTCTGTACGAATCTGTTGAATCTGAGTGCCTTACTTTAAATATTACAAATATAAATAAAAATTTGGTATATCAGACACACGCGTATAGGCGTCCCACATTCATTCATCATATTAATTAACTATCGTTTTTAAAAAACGGGGCATTGTCATTTACTCGTAACATTATTAAAGTGTGTCCAAAAACATAAAAATTAAGATTTAGTAATAATAGGGTAAAACAGAAAAATTACAATTGTACCTACTATGTGATTGATTAATTTATTATCTTTGTGAAAACATTTTTTGATTAAGATAAATTATAGAAGTCTCACAAAGAAAATGAAGCTATTTATATGAGAAATATGTATGGAAGTCTTTTTGTACAATGGCCCAGGGCTTACAACCTGTATGAGCTGGCTTAAGTGATCACTCTACACAATGCAACGATCACCGATTCCATCGTAAGAACACCCACACGTCGAATTTTTTTTAAATTTTCAATATTCCAAATAGGAATCATCCGTATATTTCAAGAGTATACATTTTTTGATGTTCTGGTGTCAATATTGCCTGAACATGTTTTTATTTTCGGATCTATAAGTGTAGTTTACACTTAATGCAGTTTTTATCAACGCTTTGCTGCATATCTCTTTATCGGGCGCATTTTATCATATTTGATTATTGAAAAGTCGTATTATTGATAAGATATATATTGAAAAGATGACGTTTTTTTTCTTATTTCACGTTCAATACTGTGTCTTAATTGCATTACATAAAGAATACTTGTATTATAGGCGTCTGTTTCTTTTTAAAAAACTCTCAGTATTAAATAAATCAATAATAAACGTAATTAAGATTATTCGATCTGGTAGCTATGTAATTTGATTAGTATACTTAATATCTATTTTATTTTACTTGTTACACAATCTATCTCAGTAGTAAAGAGAGAAAATAATTTCGATTGTTTAATCACGAAAATGCTTTAATTAATGTGCCTACTTACTTAATATTTTTTATGAAACTCTTTTGGGTACCCAATATGAATTTTTTGTAAATATTCTTTGTTATATTTTTTATCAAACGTTTCCAGTTCGCTTTGGTTTTAAATACACATTTAACAAAGATATTTTTCTCTCTTTTCTATTGAAAATGCAAGATCTAGAATACATTGTCTTTTACGGAGTGCTTCGTAGCTATTAGCAAAAACTTCGGTTGAGTCTTTTTCATCTAATTTTAAATAGAAAACTGTAAGTTAATGTAGTGATTATCCAACATTTTACAGAAAATAACGTTAGAAATATTGAAAAAAAATGCAAACTTTGGCGTCTTTTATCTCCGTGTCTGTCGACATTTCACCCTAAGTGTAAAGAATATTTTCTTTTCAAAATTGAAAAAGGAAGGCTCCCTTACACAGAGTGCAGTCTTTATTTCCAATAAAAAAAAATACGCGAAAGTGTCATTTATGCAGTGGTGTGCAGCGCATATAAGTAAAAAAGCTGTGCATGTGCATTAGTCAAGATTCTGGGAAACAAATATTACTCAAATTATCCTTAATCCTAAGCAAAAGTCGTTTCAAAATTCCAGCCGTAATTCTTCCTACGGCTACATGTTTTATTTCCGACCTTTCATAATTTATCTCACTTGTTTGCGCCCAACAAATTTGTTCCATAGATCTAGCCAAGTCGAGAAAAAACTCGTTCTGAACTGTGTACTTTGACTCATCCCTGTCTGCCATTTTTTTGTAATGGACAAGTAACATTTTCATATAATATAGCGTGTTTTTCGAAAGGTCCAAAGTGATGTGAGAACTGCGCGCACGCCACTTGCAGAAATGACATTTTTTACAAATTCCACGTATAAGCGTATATATATTTTAAAAATATACAGGGTGTACAAGAGCTAGCAGCAGAAACTTGGCAGGTAGATATCTTCATAACTATTGATATAAGGCCATGGCTGCTTGAATATTTTAGACTCATAACATAGTCAGGAATCTACCGGCCAAGTTTCTGCTGCTAGCTCTGGTACACCCTACTGGTACATACTGTATATACGCTTATATAACCTAAATAATATATAACCTAAGTTTATCCCTCTGCACGCCACTGCATTTCTGTCTATCGTGGCTAATCTGATGACAGCAATATTACGTAACAATCGTGTCTTGACCGCTATTGCATAACATTGTCGCTTCGTCAATTTTGACGTGTGACAGATGTCATGACATTTCTCGTAGAAACTGCACAAGTACGTCGCGTCTATTTTATATCTCGCTAATCATAACGTCGTTGTTATTAATGTAACGTATTAATTAGAACAAAAATACATAAGTATATTTCAGGTTGCAATCCTGTTTAAATTCTATATTTAAATTCCACTCTCGACTTTGCCGCTTCTTCAAAATGTACACCTAGACAATGATATAACAAACTGTAGATACGTCACAAGCGTGAAATCTTGGCAACTCAAAATTAAGGTAATTTTGCCTTACTTGCATTCGTTATCGAACGGACCTTCTTTGTGATCGGGCGCGATGCTGCGCCGAAAAAAAAAAGTCCCGGCGAAAAAGGAACAGAGTATCGTACACTATTGCAAGAATGAGTATGCCATTTTCGTCGCCGTGACTTCAAATTACCCGATTTTTTACGTGATTACTTGATTATGTGATTTGTTGTCTCTTTCAAAGCAATATTTGCTACATATGAAAGTCGGCTAGTATGGGGAGAACGTGTCCTTTGGGGAGAAATGGGAATTATATTAGATTATATTTATGAGAAATGAGAATTATATTATAACATGTCAATGGTCCATACAGCGTCCGTACATTGTCTAATTTTATATCTGTAGGATTACTACTATGAAGTCTTAATCTGTATGTCTTACACAGTATATTGTCTCGGCAGTGTCCTTGAAATAAATACCTACGGCTGCTTGGTACTTAAACTTGTTAACACACGCACCAGGGCTGCTCGTTGACTGACTCTTTAGGGTTTGGGGTGCCATAAATTGACGTAAATGTATGCGCGGGAGCGTCTCACACTGCTTGCGTCCCTACGTTACTGCAGCTCTACGGCGACCGCGCAGACCGAAGTATACCGAAATTTCGAAGGGCGTCGTTTCGGCTGTTTGTATGAATACGTAATACTGTATGCTTAGTATACTTGCGGTACATAATGGAGTTCTGGTACCGACACTAATGTATGGAAGTGAAGCCTGGAGCTGGCAGAAGAGGAACGAAAGTAGATTGAATGCAGTGGAGATGAGGTCTCTTAGACGTGTGTGGGTAAATCCATGTATGATAGAGTAAAGAATGAAGATATTAGGAATGAATGTAAAGCTGATCGTAGCATAATACATAGAATAAAAATAGGGTCGCTCAGGTGGTTTGGGCATGTTGAGCGAAAGAATGGTAAGAAAGATATATGATGCAAGTGTTGACGGCGCCAGAAAGAGAGGGCGACCACGGAAGACGTGGCATGACCAGATTAACCAGATGCTGGAAGATGGTCCTGTTAGAAGCCTGAGCAACCGTCGAGCTTGCATGCGAAGATGTATGAACGTAGACGAATCGAAAGTTGTATGTCAGGACAGAAGAGTATGGCGCTCTATCCTCTCTGCCTACCCCCACGGGGAAACGGCGTGATGGTAAGTAAGTAAGTAAGTACAGTTGCCGACAAACTTCTTGAAATTCATTGGCGTGGTGGGGGAATGCGCAGAAGACAAAATTTGGGTCTCTTTGGTGGAAAGGTAGATGCGCAAACTTCCCCCCACTACGCCGTAAAATTTCAAGATGTTTGCCGGCCACTGTACTATACTGTGCCCGTACTGCTCGCGAAGGACCCACAGTGGAGGCGGAAGAATGGCGGCGAGGGCGCTATTGTGACGTGGTATTTCGCTGCGGAACACGTCGGCCGGGCCCGTCTTCCACGCCACGTCGCCGCGAGGTGGTCGCCTCCGTTTCGCCACGCCGTGTTTTGCGACGCCCGCTCGCCCGCTCCGCCGCCCGGCCGCCCGCCGCGGCAGAGCGAGACGAGGCGATTTTGAACCGTCCGCTTTTTGTACCTCGCCGAGTTTAGGAAGGACCCTGAAGTGGCGTTTTTGCGGAAAAGCCGAACGTTTCGACGTCGCTGAACAAGAGTTCATATTGGTATGGTACATATTCAAGAACACATTCATATTTGTGAAGTTGTAATTTTTCAGAACTATGGACAAAAATAAAAATTAATCAATTAATAAAATTAAGAACTACATATAAGGTCGATATATTCACGAAAACATAGAGGGTTGCTATAGCTTAGTGGTCAGAGCACCGGCCCCGGAAAGGAGGTGACCTGGGTTCGAATCCCAGTAGTAACCTAATATTTTTTCGTGAATTAGATTTTTCTGTATGTCTTTCTAATTGATTAATTATTTTGGTTATTAAAGAGTGTTGGTGTTTGTCTATTCCACAGAGAATTAAGCCTCTTCTTTGGGCGAGGGGATCGGGGCACGGCGCAAGTATGCCCCCTTCGTGTATATTTAAGACACATTTATAACGTAGTTCAAGCATTTATTCTTGCATAATTAAATCCCCTAGTAAGCAAACATTCGGCCGCATTCTAAACTAAGGAATATTGCTATTTCTGTGTCTTGACAGTTTTAGGCTTGACAGATTTGAAATTAATTAATTCAATCAATCGAAAGCTCTAAAACATAAACAAACGTTAAGTTATTCACAATTATGAATAGTGAGCATTCTACTTGATTGATTTCAAACCTGTCAAAATTAGCGGCATTACAATGTTATACAATAACTGTAAAGATACAGAAAAATCGCAATATTGCTTAGTTCAGAATACGACCAAGTATCCTTTATAATACACCTTGTATTTTTTTTTGATAAAGTGCGACTTATTTACTAAGTCATTATATTTTTAAGAGTATTTAGTTTGACCTTTTCGTAATTGTTTCAAAATTTACAAGCTCGTAGTAATTTTTTAAAACAAGTCGACCGTATTGCATCCAGCCGTGAAATCAGACCGTATACAACGAAATTGACGAACCGTATACGACGAAAAAGCGAATGAAGTTGGTTCATGTCTATACATTTTGGTGATCTGTGTTATGTATTGTGAATTTAGTGTAAACGTTACCGGCAACACGCGAATATAGGCAGTCTATGAAAGCGCTGTTTTAGGAAAATGATATACCTGTAATTTATTCGTGGATCTCCCAGCTACTTTTGCATGTCTATTTTTTAAATCACCTTTATCTTTTTCATTCTTTGTACGAAAATGCCTCTTGAACTATGCGTGCGTCCGTCATCTCCTTTTCGAGGTCTCCCTCGTGTAAGACATATTCTTATGCAGTTTTGAAGATGTGGGGTAGTCTTATTAAATGAACCTACCATCTCAATCTTCTTCTCCCGTATTCTCTTATCGGCGCGACCTAAAAACATTCTCTAATACACTCCTCCGACCCATCTGAGAATTTGGTTTTCATTTTTTGTCCGCATTGAAATAAAAATGTTGGTACATCTGTTTCTCCAAATAAAATGTATGAGAATCCTCATGAAAGTACCTTTCTCTACCACATTGCTTTTGTCGTTTTATATTCAATAGTTTTCATGTAAAATTAATTATGTTGAAACCTGATATTTATAGGCAATTTATCGAATTTAATGTATTTTATATTAGAATACATATGCCTTTTTTCATTTTTATAAGATCCCTATAGTGATTTGATTTGGATATTGTATATATAATACTAGACAAGCATTACGAAACCTTGACGGAATACCAAAAACTAAGACAACACATGGACAGAAAAATTACTCATACATAGGGCCTAAAATATTTAACATATTTAAAACAGACTTCCCGGAAATCAGAATATACTCAATTAATAAAATAAAAGCTTTAGCAAACAACTGGCTTACCTACAAAGGTAGAACAGCAACTGAAAATTTACTTACTGTAATTGCATAATAATGTCTTCAAATAAAAATATATACCTATATAAATTAATTAATTAATTAAGGAAAATAAAAAATAATCTTAAACAAAACTTTAACCCTTTTTACATTAAACAATTATTCTACACATATTTACACTTGGACTTATGACTAACTCAACTTTCACTAACATTCCACTTGATACTCTATATATACATAATAACTACCTTATGAAAATAAATACTACTGACGAACTCGAAAAAAAATTATAATTGTGTGCTATAACGCCACTCTGGGACAGGCCTAGCCTAGTAGAGTGTCATAATCCACAAATTAAACAAAACAAAAAAATGTGT